>OV816025.1:218750316-219057816 GCA_929113105.1 Agrypnus murinus
GTGGAACCTACTCCAGGGAAATCCAAAGAAGAGACATTTGCTACGATAATAAATTCAGATCCGGGCTCCTGGCCAACTAGCTTATCAGAAGCCGAAATATATATTTTGGTAAAAGAAGGAGCACCTCAACCATTAAAGGAATACAGTTTTCCCTATAATGATACCGGTCGAACATTTAGCGCAGTTCATTATTTGAGAAACATGAAAAATGGTGAAAAAGTAATACGTAACTGGTTAGTCTATTGAATTGCAAAAAAATGTGTTTATTGCTGTTGCTGCAAACTTTTTGGTTCTATTTTAAGTTCTCTTTCTACTAAAGGTTTTAAAGATTGGAAGCACCTCGCTGAGACATTAAACCAACATGAAACTTCTAAAAACCATATCCAAAGTCAGACATCTTGGATTGAATTTAGTCAAAGAATACAGTACTCTAAAACGATTGACAGTCACTCACAAAGACTCATTACCCCAGAGATAAATTACTGGTACGAGGTGCTTCTACGAATTGTTTAAACAATAAAAATGCTTGCTCAAAATTGTTTAGCTCTCCGAGGTACAAGTGACAAACTTTACGATTTCGGTAATGGTAATTTTTTACAAATTATTCAATTACTTGCACAGTTTGATCCAGTAATGGAAGAGCATATCCGCAGAGTGCTCAAAAAGAGGAAGTTAAAGTCCACTATCCCGGAAAAGATATTCAAAATGAAATAATTATTCTTTTAAGTAAAAATATAACATCTCACATTATTAGCGAGATTAAAAAAAGCTAAGTATTATTCAATTATTCTAGATTGTACTCCTATGTCAGCAAGATCGAGCAAATGACAGTGCTAGTAAAGTATGTATCCATTGACAAATCCAATCCCAATTAGGTTTCCATTAAAATTAATGAAAGCTTTTTAGGCTTCCTTCCGGTTGAAAGATCGACGGGTTCTGAACTCCCAACTCTAATACTTAAAAGACTTGAAACATTGGGATTGAATTTGCAGGATATGAGGGGACAGGCTTACGATAATGGGGCCAACATGAGAGGTGATAAATCGGGAGTACAATCTAGAATAAAAGCGTTATATCCAAGAGCATTTTATCTCTCATGTAGCAGCCATTCATTAAACTTGGTCGTTAATGACATGGCAAAGGCATCCTTCGAAGTCAATTGTTTTAATATGGCCCAAAAAATATATCTATTTTTTTCTTCATCGACTTTTTGATGGACCATATTAATTAAATATGTTCAGGGACTAACTTTGAAACCCCTAAGTGATACTCGTTGGGAAAGCCGAATAGATGCATTAAAACCACTGAGGTATCAATTAGGAGGGATATACGATGCTTTATTTGCTGTTTGTAATAATTCGGAGATTGACAACTCTAAAAGAGTTGAGGCTTCTGGACTATTAAGTTGTGTTAAACAATTTAAGTTCTTATGCTCCATTGTAATTTGGTACAAAATCTTAAATTGTATCAATCCAATAAGTAAGCTCTTGCAGACAAAAGACAATGACTTACCATCTGCTATGGAGCTCGTGAAAAATTGTAAAGATTTTTTCAAGGATCTTAGATCGGACGCGACCTTTAATGAAATGCTTTGCGATGCTCGAGATCTCGCCGACGAAATTGACATACCGGCTAATTTTGAGCTTACCCAGCCATCATAGAGTTCGAAGAAGGAATGTTAATTTTGACTATGAGGCACGACATGATCCGATAAAGGATCCTACTTTGATATATAAGGCAGGGTTTTATTTTTTCACATTAAATAGACCAAGCTATCAATGCACTTAAATCCAGGTTTGATTTGATCAGTACCCACAGCAACTATTTCCAGTTTTTATACAATATTTATGATTTAAAAGATACCCCTCAAAACGACTTACTAAAATATTGTAAAAATCTAGAAATAGTGTTAATTGATGGGAATTCATCAGATAGGCAGACGAGTTAGTATCGGGTTTGGCCTTACTAAATAGAAAAGAAAATCCAATCGAGATTTTAAAATTCATTTCAAAGCGTGATTTTGCTCCAAATCTCGGTATAGTTTTAAGAATCTTGCTTACTCTCCCAATAAGTGTGGCAAGTGGAGAATGAAGTTTCTCCAAATTAAAGTTAATTAAAAAAATTTTACGCTCTACAGCTACCGAGAATCGGCTAAATGGCTTGACAACATTAGCCATTGAACATGAGCTAGTTTAAGAAATTCTGTCAAAAAAATCATCAAAAAATTCTCAGAATTAAAAGTGAGAAAAAAACACTTTTAAGTTTAACTATATTTTTAATAATTAGGTTTTTATTTTTAGCGGTTCTATAATTTGTTTTACTATCTTTTTAATATATACATTTTATAATTATATACTAGATTTGTGTCTTTTCTTTTGTTTTCTGTGCAACGTTAATTTCAATTTTGTGCCAAAATCATAAATCAAGAAATTTATATTTTTGGCAAATCAAAACTTCAACATTTTTAATACCAATAATACCAAACTGCTAGCGCCGGCCCTGGTGGCAGAAACTTTCAGTACTATGTTAAAGTTTTAAAAACTTTAAAATAGTTTCGGGCAAGTTACTGCTACAATCATAATACCACTTTGAAGTAGCAACGACTTAAGGTAATTATACTAAGTGGGAATATCATTCCACATACTTTAAAAGTTACTCAGAAGTAACTGGAAGTAATGGAACTACATAGTTCCAATAGATATTAGAAACAACTACATAATTACTAAAGTATTCCGAACTGCAGTAATTAAAGCTATAAAATCATAAATTTAGTTGTAGTTATGTAACAACAACTCAATGAAAGTTCCGATCTCAGTTACGGCTACTTAGATGCTGCTTGGGATATTATGTTTAACAAATGTTAGAATTTTATTTTTTAACTTTTTGTTATATATATTTTACATGCAGATTTCATTCAGATAAACATTTGTTCAATATGTATTTATGGAATATATTATTATGTCAAATACATCCTATCAAAAGAATCTACAATAAAGTATATTTAAACAACAGTTTAAGTTGCAAATATGTAAGCAAATATTGGGAATTAAATTTTTATTTTATTTATTTATGATGCTAAAGGAGTAGTATCCACTTTTACTTACTATAGTGAGTAAGAATTCTTTTTTGAGGTTAAACTTGTGAGTAAGCGTCAACTTTAATTATTTAAAAACATCAAGACAAAATCCTTCCTACTTACTTATATGTTACTAAACGCAATATTAAAAACAAATGAATCAAGCAGTGACAAATAACATATGACATATTTTTAGATACGTAGAAGCTGCACCAAAGAAACCTAAAGGCAATCAATAAATCAAAAGTATATATTGATCCAAATCTGTAAAGATTTGACGAACAGCTGCTTTTCCAACTTCTTAGCTAAGGGAAACAACAAACCAGCACCAGTAAGTCTACTTACATCAGTACGTAAAATAGATGGTCCAGCGTCACCGGATTTGCAAGAAGCCAGAGAGACAGACAGTCACACTACATACAAACGCACGCATATACCTTACAATTGTAAGCATTGTTTTGCATTCATTACGCAATTTTATTTATTTCACGCTATTTTAATAATTTTAAAAGGACATTTCACGCTGCCGTTGTCGTTGATCGACTATTTAGCAACATATGTTTATTGTACAATGTAATACGGTTTATTTCTATAAGATTGCTTGAACTTATTTATTATCCCACGCTATTTAATTTTTAATTTTCATTAAGCGCTATTTGATTAATTAAAAGCGCCACGAATAAAAATATCATTTTTCTGAAACTGCAAGAAAACACCTTCATGACTTTTAGGAATCACGATAGCTGTGTACACGATTAGTAGTCAGAAAGATATTTTCCTGGCTGTTTGTTTGTTGACTCAAATATTTTAATTAAAATCATTTTATTAATTTTTTTAATAGTTTTATTATAATTTTTTAAGACTTTCCTGACTTATTATGTCAAATTAATTATGTCAATGTAATTAAAAATGTCATTCTAAGAAAACGGGGTGGCTAACCCTAAGGTTATCATGCTTTTATTAAAACAAAGTTTATTTAACATCTTGAAAAACGCATATATCATGTTAGTACTGTTCGATCGACATAGCAACATTTAAAAGCCAGTTTCTCATTCGCACCCAATCTTTAGACAATGTACACAAGAAATGCATGGATGTTTTCGAACAACTATGCATTCTACAACAATAAACTGGCGAATATTTATGTCTTTTGACGAATTGTATTGGAATACTAAACATACTGATCAAAATATTAAGTGCGGACATATTTTCAATTGCTTGATACCCTGCGGGGATTCTTTTCTAATCGATTCTTCGCCTTCTATTCACATTAGTTATCAATGATTTTTCATTAATTTTCAAGAAATTCCATGACGTATCATTCTTAAAATATTTATAAGGTAAACAAGCTAATTTTTTCAGTAATGCCCTCGAAATCTGAAAACAACCAATCATAACAGAAATATACTACAGGCATTCTTGACATCATAAAAGTATATTCCTATAAGTTATCGTGCTTCTGTATTAGTTACACACGCTAATAGATTCATACACCCGCGAGACCAGAAAATATCAAATTTAAATTTTCCAAGTTTACAAATTTACTTGTTTTAAGTCATGCATTTTGTTTTGATTTATTATTCTACTAACTTTGAATATTTAATTATTATAGTCTAAATATCTATACCTCTTTCTACTTTTAACAAATAAAAACCTCAAGAGTAAACAAAAACTTTTTGAATTGAAGTTAATGTTTTCTATGTAATTTCAAGCATTACAGATTTCACTGCTTTTTATTTAGTTTAGATAGAACAAAATAGAATTCAGTTTACATTTAAAAAGAAGTAAATAAAAACTAGTGAGAATGCGCAGAGCTAGCATTGCCATGACGAACAAAAACAACTGTATACTTAATAAACTAATTTATTTTTGAAAACTAATGTTGACATAACACATTAGTTGTCATAAAAACTAAAATTCTAAGCCCTAAGATTTTTCGAAGTTTTTGTTGTTGCTAAAAATGTTTATTTTTTCGTAAATTTAAAAAAAACAAAAGGGTGGTCATTTTGACCACTTTCCCGAAGAGATACAAAAAAATGTTTCAACCAAAAGTTTCTTAGAATTTGATGTACTATAAGATTCCAAAAAGAAAAATTCAAAAAAGTCAACATGGAAAAAGGCGACAGACCGACAGGCAGACAGACAGACTTCACGAATTCAGAGACGAACTTTTTGTTCGTCGAAAATAATTTTCTAAATATGGCTATATAATAATCTCACAAAATAGTTATGAAAAAGTTAAATTTAGGCTTTGTGGAATTTGCACCCAATGTAGAAAGGAAAGGGAGGAATAATATTACTTGTATTAATTAACAATTAAAAATTAAATAAATGTATAAAAGTAATAATAATACAATTCAATTGTTAAATAAGAAAAAGTACAGTTATAAAGTAAACCACATATAGAAATAGGTAAGCTACAGCTTGCATTTTTAATGACGCAAGTTTCTGTTTGTTAATTATAGGTCATGCTTATTACATTGAATTGTTTTAAATTACTGTCGTTTTGACCAACACTTACATTCAAAATACTGATACCTATTTGAAATACATTTAAGTTGAAAAATAAAGTAATAGAAGACGGTTTATTATTCAACTTGACAAAAATCTTGTTAAATTGAAAATATTATTTTACTATTTTTAAAGTGATGATGATAAGATAGGACGATGATAGATACATATAAGGATTACATTGTTCAGCTATTTCTTTTTATATTCAAGTTTTTATATTCAAGTAAAGCACACACTGTCGTCCGCGACCACATCGCGGACAAGGTCAGGGACTTGGTCCGGATTATGATGGGATGTTTGCTATAATTTATTGCTGAAACAACTTGGGATTCGAGATGGTTTGTGCAATAAAATTAGACAAACTATACAAAACTATCAAATTATAAAAGTATCGTATTTCGTTAAAACGTTTTTAACACAATGAAAGACATTATTAACTGCATAATACTAAATACTTCTAATTAAAGAAAGAGATTTCAGTCGACCTTTTATTATGAACTCGATAATTATTTCTTTAATTCCGATTTAAGGGTGATTCTTACTATACGACTAGACGGCGGCAGGCGACCAACAGCCACCGGACCAACAAAACATTGTACTGTACATTTTATATGAAGGTATTCACATCAACTATCACAGACAAAGATCGTCGCCAACAGTTGTTAGTCACCATTGTTTGTGATAATGTTTTGAAGATCGTTTTGCGTTCCTGGAAGAAACGGTTAGTGTGAACAGTCGGTCGCCGCAAACTGTCGTGTTTAAAAATTTTTAAAACTATATTTGTAATTGCCAGCGTCAACAAAGTCAGTTTTAATGTAAATCCAAGTATTTCTAACAATAATAAAATCTGGTGTAAACTACCATATTCTAGAATCTATTTAAGTACCGTAGGTACAGTAGGTAGGTAGGTTTTAATAGGCAGCGTTTGTTTTTACATTATACATTACAATGAACAATTTAGAACATGTGCGTTACCTTTGTCAACTATAAAATAAAACTAATTTAATCTGTGGCCTACGAAATGCATATAATATAATTTTGGACGGGACTGCTGGTCCGGTGCCTGTTGGTCACCTGCCGCCGGCTAGCAGTATAGTGTGAATCAACACTAGGTTTTGTCGGTCCGGTGGCTGTTGGTAGCCTGCCGCCGTCTAGTCGTATGGTGAGATTCAGCCTTTACACATTTGAATGAAATACGACACTTATAATTTTATTATACAAACCAGCTCGAACCCGAGGTTATTTATGTAATAAATTACAGCAAATCTAAATATTTCCTTATTATCCGGACCACATCCCCGACGTGGTTGGCCATGTGGACGCGGAAGACCGCATGTGCTTTACATATGACAAAAATAGTGCCTGTTGTAGAATCACTTTATAAATTGCCTCTTTGTTTATTTTGATTTTCTCTTGAATAATAAAACAACGTATGTATGGTTTAAATCCGTCTTAGTAGGTATTGGGATACCTGAGACCAGCCCCTCTCCTTTTTTTCTGGCCACGCCTGCTGCGCTCTGATTGGCTATCCCTACTCCTGTAGCTCCTCCCCTTGCTTCTGATTGGTCGACGCCATCTTGGATGACACGCCTGCTGTTCTCTGGTTGGACGAGCGCCATTTTGGATGATACGCCTGCTGTTCTCTGATTGGACGAGCGCCATTTGGAGCTTTGGGCGCCATTTTGACCACCCCCGACCGCCATTACGGGAATCTGTATTACCGGCAATCTGTGTGCTGCCAATAGAGGGCGTCATGCTATAATTAGTGTGTATTGCTAAGAGAGGGCGTCATGAAGAAATCTGTATTATCGACGACCTAGGTAATGCTATTAGAGGGCGTCATGAAGAAATCTGTATTATCGACGACCTATGTACTACCAATAGAGGTCGCATTAAAGAAACCTGTATTATCCTACGTACTGATGCTATTAGAGGTCGCATTAAAAAATCTCCTATCTCGATGTCTCCTCCCTCACTCTCTCACTCTCTCGCTCTCTCACTCTCTCCTTCTCACCTATTAGAGGTCGCATTAAAGAGCCTCCTCTTTCGCTCTCTCGCTCTCTCCTTCTCGCTATGAATTTCTCGCTATTGATTTCTCATGAAGTATTTTCACCTATCAACTCTCAGTTGTTTGATTTGACAAATTGTTTCTTGACAAAATATGAAGATCGATGTCAATAAATTCTGTGATTCAACATTATTATAATACTCTTAATATTTATTTACTAATAAAAAATACATATTATTATTAAGCTAATTTAATAATATAAAGCAAAATGTGTATTAGGATGTAAAGTAATGTAAATTTTGTTATAGAATCTAAAAACAAAGTGTCAGACTATTAAGATCATCTACTCCTTGACATTAGATCCAACCAATTAAAATCCGGCATCATACATGTCCCAACTCTTATTTTTATTATTTAATATTATCATAAAGGAACTCTAAGTTATTAATCAATCAAGCGCCATCTGGGTACAATAATTATGACATTGGAAAGTTTAGTTTATGCATCCTTGATACATATACGTGGTAATAATTTTTTTGTATTAAATAAAGGTTACATTTGATAACGTTTTGCCTCTTGCTAACAGAACATCCAAAAAGGTATGTAGTAACTGTCGTCGAACAGCTTTAGTACGTCTTGACGTAGTAGTGTCGATAACATTTTCGCAATATTTATGAGTGAAACATATGTAAATAGCTTATGAAAGACAACGGGAATAACTTTTGCATCTCTGTATTTAATATTGCATTCTTCAAGGGCCTGTAAATTTTAATGTGCACCTTATCCTTTATTTATTATTTGTAGAGAATTTTAAAACTACTACAATACATATATCAATTTTAGACAGCTTTTAATAAAGTATGAATTGTACCAAATTTCAGATCTATATAATTGTCACACTGACAGTTTAATTTATTAAAAACCAAATTTCATAATTACCAATCTTCTAGTAAATAGTTTCAAATGTGAAATGAAAAGAAGCTTTATTGAGAAGGTTTTTTTCCACCTATTTTTCAATTATCTATAAAAGAGAGAGAGAGATTGGATACTAATTAAAAAGACAGATAGTAATTTAAAGCATTTATTATTTTATATGTTTTATAAGCTATTCAACATTAGTTGATATGTATCCTGAAAAAAAAAGTAAAGCTACATATATTTACACCATCATATATAGATTGATAAAACGTACATAAATAATCCAGCCCTCTCGCTGGTCGAGTCGCACGTACAACTCGACAACGACCGTAATGTCGCCAACTTCTAAATGGCCTGTTGCTATCTTGGCCGTGACAAGCTTTGGATAGCTGGGTAGAGCCTCCCCTGCGCCCATACAATGCATCAGGAACTGAAAAATATTAACACCGTTTTAGTATGTTGTTTATAGATAAATAAAAGTCTACTTTATGGATAAATAAAAGTCTACTTACAACACCTCTGTGTTGAGTGTCGCCATACAGTCGGCGCAATACAGTTCCGGACCACGAGCGTACGGCCATTGATACATTTGCTGCAACATTTACGATTTTAAATATAACTAAGTGTTTGTAATCAAAGAAAAAAATAACTTACCCATTTTAAAATATTTATAAACGGTAGTCTCGTTATGAAATTTTTTTATTACTATTGATTGTTTTCTAATATCTTTCATCGTCTCGTCGAAAACCGAGTTATTCATAAGTTTAAACAGGTTTTTCCCAAACTCGTTTTAACCTGCTTACGAAGTTCAGTGTTTAAATCAATGTAAGATTTAGCCAGTTGTTCTGCTTAAATTTTCAAAACGTGGTGAATTTTGGTTAAGTATTTAACTCTTAAGTAGCAAAATATTTGTATAGTAATAAGTACAACACCATCTGAAGGTCGATGTTTTCAATGATTACCATTATTATTGTATATAATTGTACAATTCAATCGTAGTAGTCGGGTATGTTAATCGAAAGAGATCAACCTTTAGCATGGCGTAGTAATTATAATAATTGTTACGTAGGTAGTTAGTTGATGTTGTTATAAATTGTTCAATTGTTGAGAAGGATATCATAGAATAAAAAGATTAATGTTCTATACGTATTATTCTATGTACCTCATTATATCAAATTGTTACCCTGTATACTTAAGTAACGAGTATACATGTACGAGAAGTAAGGTACAGTTGTTATCTATACGAAAACCTTTAAGTAAAATATTTGTATACCTAGTACCATATTTTAACTCTTAAGTAGTAGTAGTAGTAGTAGTAGTAGTAGTAGTAGTAATAATGTAGCTTCAATAAGTACAACACCAGCTGAAGGATAATGTTTTAAAGATAATTACCATTATTAATGTATATAATTGTTTAATTACTTATGTAGGAGTAATAGCTAGTTGTTAAGTTATTCAATAATTTTTTGAGAAATATTGTCCTAGAATAAAAAAAGATTAATGTTCTATACGTGTATCATTATTATCCTATGTACCCCGGCATCAAAGTGATAGTCATAACTAGTATGAAAAAAGTAAGAATGATGCAATTACCTACACACCTGACAGCGATGACGTGTCAATGACAGGAGGAGAATTGTCTGTAAACGACGACAACTTGTTTAGCGTATGCGCTGGATCTAGGTAAGTATAAGTGACTATATAAAGTCGACAGTTGTTAGCGAGTACTAGTAGCAGCAGACGTGTACATCAGATCAACAGCAACAGCAGTTACTTCGACGATGTCTGGTATAAACAGTCCTAATTGTTGTTATGATAACGAGACCTGTGTGATTGACTTATTTCCCCTGGAAATAGGTAAGTTGTTTATAAAACTTCAAGTTTGTGTTTGTGTGCTAATTTGTGTCTATTTTGTTACTTGTTTAGATGAAGGCCCCGGATGTTGCAGATCATGCATTATCAACAGCAAGTACCTACAACGATCAAGAGTCGAATACTGTCTTAGAAATAGGTTACAAAATATTTGAACAATTTGCAAATGTTACGTGATGATCTCAACTCGTACTGTGTAATGAATAATTTGTCAAATAATATGTTACAATTGTCCATTAAATGTATAGCAAAATAAATAATATGTATATTTAAACATTGATGTTTCATTTACTAACCATGCTAGTAAGGGTGAAGGGTGCAGAGACTAACACGACTAAGGGTGAAGGGTGAAGGGTGACTATATAAAAGGTAGATCATCATCATCAGCAAGAGAGTACACGAAAAAAAGCCGAAGATTTCCGAAGGCGAACATCCTAAGTTACAAAGCAGCCAGTAAGTAGTCATACTATGAGAGAGTGAGAGAACGAGAGAGCAAGAAGGAGAGAGTGAGAGAGCGAAAGAGGAGGCTCTTTAATGCGTCCTCTAATAGGTGAGAAGGAGAGAGCGAGAAGGAGAGAGTGAGAGAGCGAGAGAGTGAGAGAGAAGGCTCTTTAATGCGTCCTCTAATAGGTGATAAGGAGAGAGCGAGAGAGCGAGAGAGTGAGAGAGAAGGCTCTTTAATGCGACCTCTAATAGGTGAGAAGGAGAAAGTGAGAGAGCTAGAGAGTGAGAGAGGAGACATCGAGAGAGGAGATTTTTTAATGCGACCTCTAATAGCATCAGTACGTAGGATAATACAGGTTTCTTTAATGCGACCTCTATTGCTAGTACATAGGTCGTCGATAATACAGATTTCTTCATGACGCTTTCTAATAGCATTACCTAGGTCGTCGATAATACAATTTCTTCATGACGCCCTCTCTTAGCAATAACACACATTTTGCTTTATATTATTAAATTAGCTTAATAATAATATGTATTTTTTATTAGTAAATAAATATTAAGAGTATTATAATAATGTTGAATCACAGAATTTATTGACATCGATCTTCATATTTTGTCAAGAAACAATTTGTCAAATCAAACAACTGAAAGTTGATAGGTGAAAATACTTCATGAGAAATCAATAGCGAGAAATTCATAGCGAGAAGGAGACAGCGAAAGAGTGAGAGAGAAGGCTCTTTAATGCGACCTCTAATAGGTGAGAAGGAGAGAGTGAGAGAGTGAAGGAGGAGACATCGAGAGAGGAGATTTTTTAATGCGACCTCTAATAGCATCAGTACGTAGGATAATACAGGTTTCTTTAATGCGACCTCTATTAGTAGTACATAGCTCGTCATACAGATTTCTTCATGACGCCCTCTAATAGCATTACCTAGGTCGTCGATAATACAGATTTCTTCATGACGCCCTCTCTTAGCAATACACACTAATTGTAGCATGACGCCCTCTATTGGCAGCACACAGATAGCCGGTAATACAGATTTCCGTAATGGCGGACGGGCGTGTTCAAAATGGCGCCCAAAGTTCCAAATGGCGCTCGTCAAAATCAGAGAACAGCAGGCGTGTCATCCAAAATGGCGCTCGTCCAATCAGAGAACAGCAGGCGTGTCATCCAAGATGGCGTCGACCAATCAGAAGCAAGGGGAGGAGCTACAGGAGTAGGGATACCCAATCAGAGCGCAGCAGGCGTGGCCAGAAAAGAAGGAGAGGGGCTGGTCTCAGGTATCCCAATACCTACTCGTCTTCATCGGTTCGCTGCCAAATAATACCATTACATGATTAATATTTTAAATTTATTAATTATATTTAAATTACAATATAACAACAATATACCTAAAGTTCAACCGTTCAACCCCGGATACACATAATATATTTTATGAATTTGTTATAGTAATTGGCATAATGATAATAATGATCTCAACAAAAACCAATAATAAAACTACTTTTATTTCTAAGCAGATGGTTTTCAGAAATGTGAGAATATTTGAAGTTAATTGTTTTCCGTAACCACTGTCTTGTTATCATCTGCCCTATTTACTATTCTCCATTCACTTTCCATCTTTTTAAAATGAACTACATTTCTTCGATACCGTTGACCTGTCTCATTATTTTGGACTTGAAGATAACCTCTATTCTTTTCAATCACTATGTGGGAAGTAGAATTCAAATTGGGGTTAATTCGTTTTCCTTTGTCATGTTCTTCACGTATACATTGTCTCCCAATTCGATTGTAGCTTCTTTTGTTTTTCTCTTTCTGTCGCTATACTCTTTTCAACTTGATTTTTGTATTACGTCATTGTCTCTGACTTCGTCATCTAATATTGTATGATTTGAATTTGTGATTGTTGGAATTTTATCGCAAAACTGTCTTCTAAGAAAAAGTTCAGCCGGTGTTACCTGTCGTTGAATGGCGAGTTGCGTCCTACATCATTAAATAATTTATTAATTCTTGTTTACAGTCTGTTTTTAAAAATTGGCTTTTTTAAGTCGTTTTCGGATGTCTCTGTTCCATTTTTCCACTTGTATTATTTCTTTATAGCGACTAAAATAGTCGACTATAACAAATAAATAGTGCCCACATAGCAATGGTCCCAAGAAATCTACAGCCACGTCAATCCATGCTTCTACAGGCAGTTCCCGGCGCTTCATAGGATTCGGAATATTTGGTGCAGATACCAACGTGCAATTTTTACAACTCCGAACTAACCTTTCAGCATCTGCGTCTATCTTTAGCCACCATACTTTAGTACGTAATCGATTTTTCATGGCGACCTTCGCAAGCTGCTTCGTGTACGGCTGGTCTTAATTTGTGAGGAATTACGATCTTGCCCCCTTTTACTAAAATGTCATTATTATCGTGTCATACTGTATTAGAATAGTACCAAAACCATCCAAGTGTTTTATATAGTACAATGAAGACATACTTGGTTGATGTCCATAGTTTATTGTCATTACTTTATTTACTTCGACCAAAGGCATAACAGTTTCCAGGGCATTGGCTTTGGCAACTATTTGATTCAATATAATAAAGTCGCCCGTGGTCAGTATCTCCTTTCTTAGATCATTAGAGTAACATTTCTCTACTATTTGATCTACTAAGTTATCCTCGATGTTACTAAACCTGCATTTCTCGTCCTGGTTTCTCAATCGAATCAGAAATTTCTCAAATTTTTCCATGATTTGTGTTTAATACGATGAAAAATGTGTCTCTCATACAGTCTGCTTGGGGGAAAAATATTTATATATCCAGTTCTTGCAAGGCAATTTGGTAGACATCAATTGAATTGTCCTCGATAGCAGAGACACGAGCTTCGGACAGGTTATATTAAATTTCTTGAATGCCTAACCGTCGTACATATAGCATAGTAGCTCTCTTTTTTGTAGCACTTTCTACGTTAGCTGCATCGAGATGTATTTCCAGTGCTGTTGTTTATGTTTCTCATCTAACTCCAACCGAGCTTACCTCGCCATAACAATCGAATGGTTCTAGAGGAGTTAGGTTTTACATCTTTTATGTGTCATCATAAAAAGTATGTATTTATCTACTATATACTATTTGTCTATTGCTATGTATCATATTCATAGATTCTGCGTTTGGTCGTGTTCTTGTTTAACTGTTATTTGCATATTTCTCAGGCCCTCGGTTAGGGAAACTAGTCCGTGAGATTGGCGTATCCTGTAACACAAACCAGTACGGTAGAACCGAGTAAGACTATATTCTGAGAGGATCACCTTAATGGATGTTGACTCGAACATATAACCTCTCACAACTAAGACTAATCTATGAAAGCACTTGGTTACAAAATGCGGCTATGCCGTGCACGGGTAAATCCGCAACAATGATATGATACTGGAGGATTTAATACAGTGAAATGACTGTCAAATTCTCCAGAAATGATGCGATATATTCCGGAAGCTGAATAAAAGCCCCCTGTTGTAGATTTTGAGAAAGATTCTACTACAATTAAAATTGCAGGTTTAAAATGGAATTAAAAAAAATAAAATATAATAAAAATCAAAAGATTTTGTATAGTTTAAAATCAAGGAATTTATTATATTTTATGAGTATGGAGCTCCACAAGGTAAGGCTGGAGCCAGCAAACTTTTTAAAATGGAAACCTGTTGAGGAGCATGTTTATTTCTCCGTACAATTTACTAAAAGCAATAGGTAGTATCTCTATGGCTTAGCTCTATGGTAACAAGGCTACATGATCCATTTGGTCTGGGTTCTCGGTATATATCTTATCTTAAATTATTAGCTCAAGAATTTTGGGAATTAATCTCGTTATGGGACGAAGAAGTACCCGAAAATAAACACAATTTATTAAGATGTTATTATTTAAATAAAAAAATTAATTAATTAATGATGTTAAAATTACTTTGGCTAGCTTTAATAAAGAAATTTTATTTATCTAACGACAAAATTAATTATTTTTGTGAATAAACAAATTGAAATTATTTAAATGTTACAACTTTGTTATTGAAAACACTCTTAAATAAGAAAAATAAATTCTGAATTTATTAAAATAATTGTCTTTATGATTTTGTTGTTCCTGATGTGAATCAAATCCTTTTATTTTCGATTTACCTTGTATATAAACGTCAACGAATCCACTCAAATGTATTTTTAATTGTATTATCACTTATAATATACCAAGTGCATTGATTATTGCCGGAAATTTTTTGAGTGACATTTCTGCAACGTCATAATTGCACGACACGAAGTGGAGTGCAATTAGTTGCAGAAATGCACGAAAGTAAAATTTCCAGGCATAATCAATGCACGAGGATATATTCGGAAAGAAAATCGTGACGACACAAACCATTTCTACCTATTTTAAATTTTGATTATCACTGTCAAGTTGTAACATAACATAGATAGCCGTGGTATCCAAAATTAAAATTCTGAATCACGTGTTGTGGTTAATTCTAATACAAGTTCCACTTCTTCTGATTTATCGTCAACAGGAAACGTTTATTACAATTAGTTGTGTATTTAATTTCAATTGATTTGTTCTAGTTTTTTGTAATTTGTTCAGTTGTATAGTTTAAATAAATTTGACATTTTTGACAGAAAAATTTCCACTTATTAATTTCAGTTAGGTTGGTCTACCTACAAAAAATTTCCAAAAAATTTTTTAGTTGCCATGGTAACGGCTCCTGAGCTAGTTTTTTTTATTGGTCACTACTGAGTGTCGTAGGATTTTCGGTAATAGCTTCAATTCAACATCTGATTCATATAATGTCGATAATCCAAATTGATGATAATTGTTAAAATAAAAACAACAAAATTATCTTCTTATTGATTTAAATAATAAATCGAACACAATTCCATATGAAGAACGAAAATAAATCTTTGATTTAAATATTCAGGTAGCTATTCAATTCCATAAACACTTTGTTAAAAACTGTCGTTTGCTTACAGAAAAACATGTGGTTATCACTTAACCTTACTTTATTTTGCAGATTTTTGGTCTGGAGTCGAGCATGGACACTCCAATGCGGTTTATCGACTGAAATTGTTCGTTTTCCCCTGAGTTTATATAGATTTCACAAAAACAATAAAAAAATAACACAAATTTTCAAAACAATCGCACATCAAAATTTTATCATGGCGTCAACGAAAAACATGTGTTCATAATTAGCACTAGTCTTAAATCTAAATCTAAGACAGAAACGTAGCTGGTGAAAAGACAATTAAAATAATATAACACACTTATGGTCTAAAATAAACGATAACTGAGAAAATCAACGAAAACGACCAACGGTCAAATATCTCATTAAAACTTAATTACAATAAAAACTCATTAACTTCAGCTACGCCTATACAAGGAATAACTACACAGCTACCCAGGGTAACTCATACATATGCAGTTTACATAAAAAAATATTTACAATAAAAGAAAAACTTAAATATAAATCTTTTTACACGTTTTTAAGGTCAAACGATGCTTTGCAAGTTCCCATACAAATGACGACATAAATGAAATCAAGCTATACTCACTCTTGTCCAGAATACAGTACTTCAAGTGCCTGCATTCATACAACGGTGTAAAATATTATAATAAAATCAATATTTGGAAAAATTGAAGCATATCAGCAAAGCCAATACCTTTAAAAAAATTAACACAAATTTTTCAAATATAGGAAGTTTGTAAGTTAAATGTACTGTTATAGACATTACAATAATGACCAGTTTTACATATTTCCAGTAAAATATTTTCCCGAAACTGGTTTAGCTTAGTAGGATCAAGAAAATTCTCTTCTACGTTAATTATCGTCAAACCCCATATAAAGAAAGATAAGATCCTCTAAAAAAATGGATAAACTATCCTGAACATGCAACATGGGTAACGTAAACCATATTATACTACAAAAACAATCTAACTGATTGATATGCCTTTTGATATTTATAAACCTTTTATAAATATAATTAAATTTGGTAAAATGTGTATTAAGACAAGCGTACTCTTATTTTCCTACTTTATCTTGATAACATTATCTGTAACCAAGCATGTATCCTTAAGCATGAATAAAACTAATATCCTAGCATGAGTATCTATTTTTTTATTGAATGAATATTACATCTAAGTGCTATTTGAAAGCTTCCGGAGCCTTTCGTAGCCTATTAAATGTTCTTAATGTGTTACAAACTAAACAAATTTTCAATTAGATGATATTATATCATCTTATTATATTCCTATTTTTTAAAAAACTTCCGTTAGTTGAGAAATTACATATTCTGCGATATAATGGTATTAAAGACATCTGTTATAATTTCTTATTAGTCGGTGCCATCCAAGAGATATATCCTGGTTGGGATTATTAAAACTTAAAATGAGTCTGCTACCTACACAATAATAATAATTTGTTAACAATTTTTTTAGTTTTACTTTTTATGTAGAACTTAATGAGTGCGTTAAACTTGTCTTCGGCTCGTGTTGTAAACTTCCTTTGTGTTGTAAACTCCTCGTGTAAAATATTATATACTTGTGAAACAATATAACTATTATTAATTAGCAATTAATTAATTATTAGTATCACTTATAAAGTTGATGCATTAAAATTTGCTTTCCTTTGTTTATTTCCGTTTCTATTTTATTTGTTGAATTGTCACGAGAACAAAACTTCATATGGGAGAGAATGTGGTTGCGTTTCACGAAACTCTGATCCTTCATTATTAAACTTAGCACAAACAACTCAGACATGAAACTTTCTTCTACGGATGTATATTGTATAAGCATGACGAACGCAATATTGAAAACAAATAAAGAAATCAAATAATGATAAACAAAATTTGCTACAACGGATTTATTGAGAAGATTGAAAAGATCTTCATCTAACTAATTGAGAAGATTGATAGCAAAACCTAAACAAAGGAAACCTAAACGAGATCAAGAGATCTAAAACGTAGGTCTATTTCCATTTACACCTCTGGGTGATTCCAAATAATTTGAAGAGCATCCGCTTTTTTAATTTCCTACCTAAGAAGGCTATCTCAATATCTTGCATACTTTTCTCTTAGAAAAGTTTAAATGCATTCTTATAACATTCAAATACACCAGAAATTGTTAATCCCAGAGTATTTGAACGAACATCTTAACAACAACAAAGTTTTAGGTAAAATATTGTTTACTGACGAACCATGGTTTTACCTTATTCGGTTGTGCATGTGCATGTGGAACACTAAAAATCCAGAATACTTCCGATAAATCAATTTACATCCTAGAAAAGTATTAATATGGGTAGCAAGAAAAATCACTGGCATCATCAGTTAATTGATGAAAATATGCTGATACATATTTTAGAAAATACGAAACGGTGTATTTAATTTATGTTAAATGTTGGAGGACAATAGTTTCAGCATTTTCTGTAAATGTAACTGAGTTAACTAACTCAAATCGTTGTATTATGTATTGACACTTTGAAGTACCATCAGTCACAGTAAATTAATGTTTTTTAGTTTCTGTTTAAGAATATGTTAATTTAAGCACATTACAACTACTCAATTAATATCTATGCATGAATTTATTCATTGCAAAATTATTCATAGATATTACTTCAAAATAATCAGAAGATATTTATATCACAACAAAGTCATCATTACTATGTGCATATCCTTCAATTAATGCTAATGAAATCGGATCGGCATTTTGAAAAAATTGTTAAGAATTTTTCTACATAAAGAAATAAACCAGAGATA
The DNA here is from genome assembly GCA_929113105.1 of Agrypnus murinus. Taxonomy (NCBI): domain Eukaryota; kingdom Metazoa; phylum Arthropoda; class Insecta; order Coleoptera; family Elateridae; genus Agrypnus; species Agrypnus murinus. The sequence continues at coordinate 218,768,908 of OV816025.1, forward strand.
TCTGCATTGTACATTATTAAACAGTGTGATAATAATATAACGCAATAAAAATGAAAGTTATAAGTATAACTATCAACACCTTTTTATTTACAAAACGCAATATTTAGGTTAATAGTCTCATTTACAGTTTAAATGCTTGAAATATCCCAGCAACAAGAGGTTTGAATGCTTTTGGTTTAATATCATGCTTAAAACACAAGCTTTTATCTTTTCTTGCGTTTATAGCGCTAATAACGTTATAACAATAAGATATCTAATGTGACTTGTGCCTGACTTATTCAATTCCTTTGAAGGCGGTGCCTACCTCCCACGGCCCGCATTGACAGCTCAATTCAAATTATTCCAAGTGATTGTGATTTCTTTCATTAGGTTGGTATTTGGAAAACCTCAATTGTGCCTTGAGCTATACCACTTTTATTTTTTAAGTACATGCATTCGTTTAGTTACTAGTCATAGAAGTTCTGCACGAATTGTATACATTATTTTTGCAATCTTATCTTACTTTTGCAATCTCCTAAAAAGAGTGAAAAAGTACTTTTTTCTAAAGTAAATTTTGAAAAAGTGAAAAAAGTAGTTTTTTGTTTAAAAGAGCGATAAAATAGTGTATAGTGTTATTGTTATTAGAATTAAAAGTGGCACTTTGTCGAGCAATTCTGTTTGCAATATTTGAGCTTCTCCAATCAAAAAAAGTTTATTACAAAAACTATACGTTGTCTCAAAATTAGTAGTAGTGATTCAAATTATTCCCTCAAAAAAGTGTTCTAATTCTTCATAAAAATAAAATTAGTAAATTTACTGGGTTTACCAATCACAGGTTCTCACAAAGTCAAGTTGAAACCCAGTAAATTTAATAAATTTGTTTACAATAAGTATTAGAAATGTAGTCTAGCAACGTGTATCGCACATAGGCAGTAGATGTTTTTGAAATCGCAATATTAAATAATATGAAGAATTTTATATTGGCTACACTGAATAATCCCGCATGCCGCTTATTTTTACATCGTGTGACGTTTTTGAGGTTATATTTCATTATATTGTGTTTTTAAATATTCAAAAGTTCAAATAATTAATCGACTGTAATTACACGAGAGGTTTTTTTTTGTCCGGATAAAATTGATTTTTTTAACGATAATTTGGTTGCTTGGTAAATTGACGATACAAACCACCTACGATAAAAAAACGAGTCCGAAGGACGAGTTTTTTTATCTGGTGGTTTGTAGAGTCAGTTTACCAAAAAGAAACCAAATTAGAGTTTAAAAAATCAATTTTATCCCGGAGAAAAAAACCTCGAGCGTAATTCGATGAGATAATTTAATGAATAATAAAAAGGAATAACTAGGTAATTATGAAGAAGTCAAGAACACATTTATTAACTTGAAAATGACAATTATTAAAAACAATAATCAGGTTCGAGAAAGTTAGCCATGGAAGTTTAAACACATTTTATCCAGATGCAAAGTTAGGGCTAACTTTATCCGATGTCAAAGTGACAAATGTATCGCGGCTTATGGGATTTTTTATACATGAATTAAATTATCAATATTTAATGTTTACATTGAAAATAGATGATTATATTTTGATCATTTATCATAATTCAATAATAATTTGAGATTTATTCTGCAGTTGTCTTATTTAATTTTCATGATTATGTTCCCAAGATTATCCTTAGTGAGGCCAATGAATTTTTATTAGTGACTTTCTTGAAGACCTGCCAACAAATTTTGACTCTGATCTGACTGTAATGTATGTAACGTGTTATCTATTAAGCTATGTAAACCTGTCTGTCTCAGCTACTCCTCCTAATTTTGAGACAAGGTATACAATAGTAATTTGTTTCATTAGTACAAAAAATGCATGTTTTTGGGACGAATAAGAAAGTTGCCGGACGACGCGTTAGCGGAGTCTGGCAACCTTTTTTTACCTAAAAGTAGCATCTATAACTGTTAATTCAATAAAATCAATTATCAATCAATTTTTTCTCAATATATTGTAGGCGTACGAAATAGTGGTTTAAAATGTTTCATTCTAGCGATTATTTGAATGATGACGTTCTCGTTCAACCGATTTTAAATACATTTATAAATACGGTTCATACACTCTAAAAAATTACCGGTGAATTATACCCTAAAAAATGGAGGCAACTATGTTACCTCCATTTTTTGGGGTAAATTTACTTCAAAGTGTAATTTTCATAGGAAGTGAAAAATTTCAACATTAGGTTAAGTTTGCATTGTAATGTTTCCTTTTTAAGTAAATTTACAGATTGAAATTACAATCTCAATGTAATTTTACATTTTAACATTAAAACACCTGTGTAAAGTTACATGACAAAGTTAATATTTCATGGCAATAGTACTTTTCAGGGTTAAAATACAAATGTGAAAATACTTCTTGAATGTAACGATGACTTGCGAAAGTACTTGCAAATTCAATCGTTCCTCTGGGAATTGTATGAAACAAAATAAAATCAAAGTAATTTTTATTGAACGTATGTACTTATATAAAATATAAGACATTAACAGAACTTCTTTTCAGGGGCTTTCGGAAATATTTGGTCTCTCAAAGACATTCAGATAAAGTTTCGATTCCACCTAGAAAATTAAAAAATTATAAATTATATAAACAATTATACACGAGTACCTTTCTCAATTACAGTTATGCTAGTTTATTTCGAATTCTTCAATTTTTGATTCATCCTAGAAAAACATTAAATATTTTTATTTTATTGGTTTAAATTTGTAATTTTAACATATAGGTACTTACCGATTATTATTTTTTAACTTCTACTATAAAATAAAATTCTTCCCATCTTCGGTCATACGTGTAAATATTTGCCTTTAATAAATCCGCACTACACTACAACGAAAAACAAAATATTAATGAGCAATGAACACTTCGTTCGGTATCGATAGAGTACGCCTCGCCGAAATCATAAGAGAATGGTACACACCATTCCGACCATTCCCCAAAAAGCCTATTTGGACTGTTCATAATGGATTCCTGAATTCTTTCACGAAACGAAGGTCACAAACAAGTGCGATCAGCGAAATAGCATCTCAACGGTTAAAAACATATTAAGGGTAAAATTACACTATTCTTGTTCAAGTTCATCTTATCTTTAATATTACACTAAAAATGAATTAAGTTATTGAGCAATTATACATTTGTAAGGAAAAAATTGTCTGAGTTATGTAAATTTATATTATGGATAGTGATTTTAACCAGTTCAATGTAGTAGAATTACTTATATTTGTATAATTTTACATAATTACAGGGCATTTTACCACAAATAGTAAAACTACTAAATGTATAGGTAAAATTAATTTTAGGGTAAAAATACCGCAAATAATAGCGAAAAGTTACCTCTTTCCCAAGGTAATTTTACCTCATTTTTTACAGTGTAGCTAGAAAACGCTTCAGACTTCAGTATTGCTATTTAAATGAAACTTCAAAAGCCTTGACACTCAGATGCGAATAACATGTATTGGACAGCACTCAGTGAAAGCAATTCATCGCTATAGTTTTTACACCAGAATAATTCTTCATGCCAAGAAAGTCTAGGTCAAAATTCTCAACCGATATATTTGCAACTTTTATTGAATGGGATATTAAGAAACCCCGAAATGAACTTATCCTTTAAGAAATATTGAATGACGTCACAGCTGGTAAGGTAAGGGAAAGAATAAATTGGGGATTGCCTAACCTCACTTTCTAAATTATAATTTTGAAAAATTTATCTTTTATGAAGCTAGAAATTGGTTTATTATAAGTAACATGCACATTAGTACACAATAATCAGATAAAGGATATCTGTAAAACTGATTTTCCATAGAATTTAGTTAATTTTTCTTATCTAACTAACGATGTGAGAGTTAATTAGTGAATATTGCATTAAATTAAGTTCAGATCATAGTTAATGTAAGATTTAATTAAACAGACAAGATGTGTTATAATAGGGAGGTATACAAGCATTTACTATCTTATCTGAGCATGTTTCCAAGTTAACGAGATTATTGATTTCATTATATTTCTTCTATATCAAAGTTTTACAGTTCTTGGCTAAATAATTTTGATGGAGGATTGTGAAGTTGTTTGTTTACCACAGATTTGAAACTATCTTAAATGTAGAGGTTGCTTTTTATAAATGATATCAGTAAAACAACATACAAGTATGTATGGATATGCATCGTATACTGAAAAAATGTAATTGGCTTGAATTGTCATTTTGCTGGTATCTGAAATTATGTAAATAATTTTTGTAAATTTTTGTATATAAAGTTTAATTTTTTAAAGGAAGGTGTAAAAAGGTATTTTTATGTAATTAAATTAATAAATAAGTGTGTGAATATGAGATTCCATCGACATTCAATAGAGGCCTTATTTTGTCATAAAGACATGAATGTTTTGTACCATTAGATAGGGAATTTTATAAACTATCAGTTTATCTAATTTAATTTTAGGAATAATTAAAATTTATAAGCAATAATTTGGTTATATTATAAATTAAATGTCAGAGTGCTTTTGTTTCAGCCAAGATTTCCAGTAGAGTTTAATTGTTTCCCAGAAACGTATAAATTCGAGGCCATTTTTTTAAGAATTTTTTCAATTTACATCTTTAGAAAAGTGCTCAATTCTGAAGAGCAACATTTAATTTTAAGGTTATGTTTTGAGATAAATCATGTAAACAAAGGAGGTGTCAGAATTTATAGGTTAAAATGTTTGAAAAACCTTGAAGTGTTTTAATATTTATCAACATTATGTGAATACTAGTGTTTTTCTTTTAATAATAAGAGCATTAAATTTATTCAAGTGATAATTTACTTACAAATAGATTTTTTTATTTGATAATAGAATTATCAAATGTCGTTATGATTGGATTTAGTAAATTGGTTATGAAATATAATTATTAAATTAATTGACTTACCACAATTAAACAAGCAACTGGATTTGGAATTCGATATATTAAAGCCATTAATTATGGAAATATTTGAAAGAGGTGAGTAATCTTCTTTCTTCATTTTATTGTTCAATCGAATGAAAGCAGACAGCAACGAATTACAGATTTTATAACAATACAGTAGGCAAACTGATGGCACCAAACATTTAAATATTTAAACGTCAGGTATTTAACAATAGTTTTAATTAATTATAGTACTTAAGAATTATGTTGATGCCAGAAGTATTAATCCTTAGATAAAGAAAGTTAACTGTTTTGGGATCGATATTTCAAAGAATGGTATCCAAGTTTAAATTTTCTTTTATTTTAATTTTTTTTTGTTTGTGTTTAGTTCTTGCTAAAAATTGCTTTATATTTGTTGCGTATTTCTGTATTCCTAGATTTATATAATTATTTAGTGCCCTATTCAAGCGAGTGTCAGCCTGAGTGTCTGAAATTTGGTAAAGAGTTATCAATTTTATAATTAGCCGGAGCAACTATCATCATCAGCAATCATAAGGTAAGGAAGTGTAATACACCGCCCCCCCATAGCATAGCAATATGGTATACTAGAGTAATATGAAATTTCATATTCCAGAGCAAATCTTGTTATTGATATTTTTATAAACCTTTTAAGATATAATTCTAGCTAAATAATAATATTTGGCGTACATATAATGGCTATATTGCACTCAGATGATATCGGTTGCAATAATTACTCGTCAAGCGATATTTGTAGTTAGGTTACATTAGTCCGAGTCAGAAGTTGGGTTGGTGACGCTATAGTGGCACGAAAATCACAACCGGTCGTGCTGCGAAGAGCACGTTAAGCCGTCGGTCCCGGTTACCAGTTATACTGGTAGTCGTTAGATCATGTCAAAGGCGATAGCGCGACCTAGAAAGTTTGTCAATAAGGGCTTTACTATGGCCATACGGTACTTCACGTTTTACGCAAATGATTACGACACTCGACTTCGACTCGTGTAGCAGAGCTTACATTAAATATTTGTTAAAGAATATACTAGATGTTAATACAAAACGGACTCCCAATATACAAACAAAACCGACGTTTCCGAGCATTTTGCCTAAAAGCCGCCATTTCCATGGATGAAATATTTTATCAACAGTAAGATTCCAAGTGCATTAGACGTTTTCTGTCAGAATGTTTTGCTCAGAAATATGCCAAGTGCCGCAATTGATTGTGTCCTATTTGGACTGCTTTTGTATCACTTGCCAGTTCTACTTCAATGTTCTGATTTTTAAAAAAGTATATTGGTTTTGCTGTTGTCTGTTGACATGAGTATGTGAAACAGTCTTACTGGGCACAAGTTGCAATTTTTCAAATTTGAGTGAGCTTTACAATACTGTAGAACTTGAGTTCTTGGACAATCTTTAACTGAAACCACAAACTTTCCAAATACCTAGTATTTGATATGACGAGGGAAGCTTGTATGTAATTGATTATATTATTATTGATTACGAGCTCATAATGGCAGCTATTTATTACACTTTATTATGAAATTTATTTAAGGTATTGAAAGGTTTTATTTTTGGGTGTCAAAGACAAATACGAATGCAATACGAATTTCTTACAGTTGAAATGTAGCTTTAATCACGTATTCTTCAAAATTCCCCTTAAACACTATTTAAAGAGTAAACGAAAGGTTAGTTTGCAGGAAATAAAATCTGATACAAACTAAATCAATTGAGATCTTCTTTGTTTCTATTTTGTGTAAATACTGCCTTATACAACATTGAGCTTTCTACAATTTCAAAAGTGCTCTCCAGTAATAATTCCTATTTGGTTTGACAGTTTTTATTACCAAGAATGTTGGTTTTATTAGTTTTGTGCTTTAATTTTAATTGCAACTGCAGAAAGAATACATTCAGAATACACCTTGATTTTTCTGTTTATGCCACCGCCTAATACTCTTGAAGACTACGATACTATCTACTGTTTTCTCGTTAGATTTTTTGTAATCTATAACTATTCTCCACTTTTGTTGACCACTTATATCTATTTTCTTAGGTACAATCCATATCGATGAGTTCCATGGCGACTGACTTGCACTGATGTTTCCGTTTTTTAACATTTTATTAAATTATCTTTCGACTTACTTTTTGTGTACATAGGAGTATCTATATGATTTTGAGTCAATAGGAACGCGTATGTAGTTTTGATTTTTCAAGTTTTACTTGGTTAGTAAATATAGTAAATATATACAGTTTGCTAGAGTTATCATAAAATAGATTTAAGAATTATTTAATTTGTTTCTAAAGAGTTCTAAATAAATTGTTTTCTTTTTAACGTTGGGGATGATTTGTCCTGAACTTTTCTAGGGATATCTCTGTATAACTGGTGGTGTCCGTTGGGGTTTAATCATTAAAATCTGTGCATCTATGAATAAAACTTTATAATTAATCACTGTCACCTCAAAAGTCGGTATCACTTATGTCCCTACTTGATTTTTCAATTTGGAATATTAATAATTATTTAAGTTAAAATTAATATCATTTAAAAAAGTAATCTAAATACTACATCTCAGCAATTTTGCTTAAAAAGAATGATAATTAATTTCTGTAAATTGTTTATTAATGTTCATATAATTAAAATGTAATTTAAATTTTTTGTAGTTTCAATAATATTTTCTACCTTTTTGCAATATGTGGTTTTTTAAAAAGAAATCTTGGTTATAAAATTTGCTGCTTACTATTCAAAATGCAAATAAGGAATTAGATAGAATATAAAGGAAAATTGTTCAACACCTACCTTTATAAACATTGATCGGTATTGTAGATTTCTGTACGAATAGTAACTAACGTAATTTTCAATCTTTTTGTTTGCTTTTTATCTTGTCAGTTTTGTTATCTTAATTCTTTTTAATATTATTTTCATTTTTATCTCTAGAAGTAAAACTTGCGTGTTGCTATGGAAATGATTAAACAAATAATAGTTTGCACAAAATAATCTTCGTTTAGTTCGATTTGATTATGACAAAACATAAATTAATGAGTTTGTCAATTTCCCACCTCACGAAAAAAAATGAATGTATCACCTCCTAAGATATACTATTTTACGCCAACGATGTTATTATAACTTAATTATCATTCTGTTTCCCATATTTACAGTTACAAATCATCTTACAATTACGGATTCCAAGAATTTTGCAATTAATAAACGATGGATTCAGTTGCTATCTCATTGTAAATATGCTGAGCATTTTTGTTTAGATTATTTGTTACACAGCCTAATTGCAACAACTGTAAGTAAAAAGGAGACTTTATAAAATCTGAATAAATTCAGCGAGTTTATTTGCAAAATTATTTATTAATTTCTATTGTTACTTATGAATTGTTGTATGTATGAAGAGGCTATAAACCAAATTTGTGTATGTTATTTTCTGCGCAATTTGATTATCAAGAAAAAAACCAAAAGTGTTTATAATGATAATGATCTGAAGGGAAATATATTGAAGAAAATCATCACTTATTGTGAATAGATGGATTATGACATGTTCATTGTATGCCGTGAGAGATGAAGCAACTAGAAGTTAACAGGAAAACTATAAACAGGCTATTGATTATCGTTATTCAAACTACAAAATAGTATTTTGCTTTGTTAATGCAGAACTAATATTGTTACAGCTTTATGTATAACGAACAATAAAAGCAGATTGTTAATGCAGCAATGCTATTTAAAAAAACAAAAAACTATGAAAGAGCAAAAACCGCAAATAGTAAACAGTAAAGGGAATTTAAAGAACATAACCATTGTTATCTGCAGAGCGTTGCTAATCTTCGCCCACTGCCATGCCCTGCAAGCGACTGATATTTTGAAAGTATAAATGAACAAAAGGCACAACGGCTATTATATGGTATGTAAAAAGGATTTTCTAATAAACCTTAGCATATTGTTATATTCTCAAGTGACATAATATCAATTCAAATCGGACCTAAAATTCTAATTCCTAACACTTTTCTTTGAAAGTGCTAATATCGTATACTCTCATAACATAAATTGGAAACTCTGAACGCTATACTATTTGCAGCCGGAATTTCTGTGTCATATCTGATCGCTGTCCGCTCAGATGCTTTACTGGATGAAACAAATGATAATCAGATAGGACAAATCTAGGATATTAAGGAAGGAATTGGGGAACTTTCCAACCAAATACTTGCACTAACTGTTATATTCGAAATACTCTTGAATGAATTACAGCAATATTACTATTACAGATTTATAAGTAGACTTATTCCATATTAGTTTTGATAATAAGTTTCAATAAAAGACCTTAAATTAATATTTGACAGTAAAATACAGCTTTATAAAGAGGTGAAAAAGTGAAAAATGGCATAACGTTTGAAAGAAGGGAGGCACATAATAGTTTCATTATATCAACTGAAAATGAAAACTACAAAAACCACCACAAAGCTATTATTTTTACAAATTACATCACTTAACAAAAGGATAATGGCGAAAAGTGACATAAGAAAAAATAGAAAATTAAATGCCATGAAAATTATTGCCTGTCGCAAATTCAACAGGAAGGGATCTAAAATCAATGTTGAACAATTGGTTTGTGGTACTGTAGTGTTTAGAAGACCAATGTAGTAATACAGGTTGCTTGTGTGGTCTGGTACACTATCTTATGAGTTATCTCTTATAGAAGACAATAAAAGACATGTAACTTCTATGTGATATTTATTTATACTTTTGTTGTTGATTACTGTTGTCATGGCAATCACTTAGCATACAATGCCTTCTTGAGGTAATATGGATGTAATGACTGATTTTATGATGAATATCATTACATTACACACCGGGTAAAAAAAGGCTGAACATGTACCAAAAGAAATGAGCCGTGAGTCAAAAGGGCATTTAATGCATTCCTCAACAAAAGAAATAGCATACATTAATGTCGTACTTGTATGTATTGCCATGTTTAATGTATACTAGCTACAAAAAAATTGAGGTTGTTTGCATCTTTTCAATGGTTCCTTACATGCTAAGACAATAAAACTTATGTTAAGAATTAGGTGCTAATAATCAAAGAATTAAAAGGCCTTTGCTGCTGATAGCTAAGGGGCATCAATTGCTTAGGGCCAGACATGTGTTGCTTATTGCAAGGTGTTGCCGCAAACTTAACCTAATTAAAATAAACTTGATGTACAGGAATAACTTGTTAGGACGTTCCTTCTATTAAAAATAACTATGCTAATTGAATCTAAAAGCGTTAGCCTAAGTAGTAAGTTTGTGGTTAACATTGATAAACGTAGTTGTATTCATTTTGTCCGTAGGATTGGAAGAAGTGGGTTTGATCTCATAAAACGGAGGCAGCATTCATAGCATTGTGCTAAGGTTGTAGGAATTACTAGGTGAAATTGCCCGTTGGAGAGTATGATTGAATCTTCTTGAATCCTATATTTGAAGAGAATGAACACTTGAAGCTTAATCCGGTAGCACATATATTTGGGAGGTCCAAATGCTATTCAGGATTGATTAGTTGAATGTTATCAATGTATGATATCATGTAATGTCGAGTTGACAAGGCTCACGTGGCAAAATATAAGTCACTACTGTTATTTTTGCACTTGCGTTTATGGTGTATAACTTGAAAGTTGGTACACTGCACATAATGCCAAAGTTTATTAGAGAAATGGAATTTGCTATTATGATAAGATAATTTGAGCTCGGTCAATAGCAACTGCACTGTTGTAATTTTCTCGGTTAGCAAAAAGCCGAATGTTCGCTTTGTACTAATTACGAGGTAATAAGGCCGTTTAATCGCGTGACCTTTGCATAAAATTTCGCGTTTTGACATAACAAAATTTTGTTGGTTAAGGTTAAGGTTGTTGCGAAGTTCGTTGATGGTTATCCGAGAAAACAAACTAAACATCAAAATTAAATAAAGAAAAAAAGATATTAATCCTGTTATATCCAAGAACAATCTCTTCTTATGGCATCGTTCCAATGGCAAAATGAGAGATGTCGGCATCGTTGTGTCCGAGAATTGCTGAAGACATTTTTCAGGAGCTGTTACTACGGGTGTCGTAGTTTTTGGTTCTTGAGGAATGTTATTGATGTGATTTCCATCAGGAACTGGAGGTGTTGTAGCTTGTAGATTCCAGGAATTTTTTACTGGATCCAATGAAGTCTTCGTAGAAGATGCGGCGGTTGATATCCCGAAACCGTCGGCCTTCGGAAGCTCTTGCAATTTCTGATTTAAAACACATTGGTTATGATTCAATTTCAGCTGTACCCTAACTGACTGTGATGTTTTTTGAATGTTTGTAGGAGATTTTGATTCTGTTTGGTTGTTGAATAAAAGCACTTTTGAAATTAATTCATTTGTAATACTTTCAGTAATAGAAGTATTATCCTGTGAAACATGCTTTTCAAAATTTGAATGTTCAGGATTATTAATACAGAAAGTATCAGTGGATGCATGTGCATCTGAAATGGCATTGCATTGATAAATGACGTTTGGAGTATCGTCACTTAATTGGGGGTTAGGATCCTGAATTTGTGACGAGTCTTGCGATATTTGATTACAGTTTGTGTTTATGAAATTATAAGGAGAATTGATTTCGTCTTTGAATAGGTTAACTAGACCAGAAAATTCAGGTGAATCATTTTGCTGTAACCAGAAATCTGTAATCTCTTTGGGAGAAGTGATAGTATTTGGTTTTCGGTTGTATGGATGTTTAATCAAAGAAGTACCCAAGTAATAGTTTAATAGTTCGTTGATGAACGTGGAGTATGGTTCGAATGAAAGTTTATTGTTATCAATAAACTTGATAAGATTCCAATGTAGTTGTAAAATGTTATATGGCAAGTTATGAATTAGGACATTATATCTTTGAATCTCGTTCTCAATATGTACGACGTCATAGTATTTATTGATTAAGATTATTGACATGTTTACATGTGAACTGTCAAAAATAGGAAATTTAACTAAATTTGCTTTTAATTGCGCCATATTGAAACGTAACCAATATAATATAGTTTACTTATCTTATTTAAATGATAAAAAGGATATTTATAAACTTCTGAAAGTCGACTGCTTGCATGAGATAATCAAATAACCAATTCAAGGAACTCCTGGTTGCAGGTTGCGTTTGTCGACAGAGACAGAAAACCAGAGCAATGGAATATTGAAGATATTGTGTCGATTATCTAAGTACTTCTTTCGTAGCGTCGGAGGTCACCAATGTTGTGTTTAGAGGACCATGTGGTAATACAGGTTGCTTGTGTGGTCTTGTACACTATCTTATGAGTTATCTCTTCTAGAAGATAATAAAACACATCTAACTTCTATGAGATATTTATTTATACTTGTTGTTGATTACTGTTGTCATGGCAATCACTTAGCATGCAATGCCTTCTTGAGGTAATATGGATGTAATGACTGATTTTATGATGAATATCATTACAGTACTGGGAAGATTTCATGTAGAATATTACATAGAGAAATGTACACTGGTGAGAAACTCCATAGAAATGTATGGAACGAGTGTAAATCGCACCTTACAAATTAAGAAAGCATTTTATTCTAAATTTCGGTAATAATGATCCATCAAGCGAAAGATTTGGAAACGTGAATAAAAAAGGATGGTTACGGCTGTTATGGTAACAGCTAGTTTGCTATAGCACATCTGTCAGTTAGCTCAGGTACATTTTGGTTTGATAAAAACAGGAAACATTAATATAAAATAAGATGCAATTAGATACACCACTGGGTTTATTTAACGCGTTAATTTAATTATTAAAAAAAGGATAGATATTTTTTAAATAAATCTTAAATAGTAAAATATCAATACATCAAGTATACATGTCTAAGTGTTAATTTTAATTTAATCACTTTTTATAAAACAGTTTCACTGCACGGTGGCTCTGCTGCACTTGAAGTACAACTCTGGAAGTTTTTCTATATCTCTATATTTTTACTTAAAGTATACTTAGCAAAAGAGGACTAACTTGTGAACATGTCATTTAGGCAAAGTTATTGTAACCAACTTTTTGTTCTGAAAATTTTCTTGCCTTATATAAAATATATTACAACTTAAAAGTAAATTTTGTATTATTGTTTTTTAATTTATTTATGATTCACTTATTTATTTTAAAAACCTCACATCATCCGGAGTTAGCGATTTCGTGTTTATATTCAAATTTCTTAGATAAACTGAGTTAAACACTACAGCTAGCTCCAGTATCAACCAGGAGTCTACAAAGAGGTTATTTAACACGATAAAGGATAAATTACTTCGTTATTGAACTTATTTACTTTAAAAGTTTCTATGTTGGGTTGTCTATAAAGACGATTAATATAAGATTTCGGTTGTCATCATTTGAAATATAATTATACTGCTTCTTATTAAAATGATGGACAGAATAGTTCTGATTAATATTTTCCTGGTTTGGAAATTCGTTTGCCCAAATTTCTGAATTATTTCCAACAAATTCGTTTCAACAAAAAAATTGTTGAGGTATGGGGTAAATACATATAGAGTAAATAACAGTAATATGGAGTAGATATGGAGTATAACAGTCAGGTGGAGGGGGGAAGTGACATTAAAAAATAATTCATGTTTCATAAACAGCGAATACATAATTCGCTGTTTCATATTTGTTATGAAGAAACATGTATCCTGCAGCGGACGCCAGGAGTCGATTAAAATATCTAAAATAGAGTCTACTTCAGACAATTTTAGTAAAATCTACACATCTGCGACTTATTCTAGACTCCACAATAAAACGTATCTAAAGAGTTGAAAGCTATGTTTGCAGTAAATAAAACCATAGATAATATTTTAACGTTAACTGAAGGTCAAATAAACTTAGCACTAATTTAGCAGTATTTAGGTAATAATTATGTACAAACCAAAAATAGCTAAATTAAGGAATTCACGCGTGCGGGGCAATTACTCTAAACTTCTTTATGTATAAAAATTAAATCAGGGTTACAAAAGACCACGAAATGTTAACGCGTCTATGGGTTCACCTAGATTGTATAACCGGGCATGCCCCAAGTAGATAATAATTAGTTAATACTCAACGAATTAAATTAAACGGGCACAGTCGCAAAAACAAATTCTAACAAAGTTTATATGCGCAGGCTGCTAAATGTTACACTGGGGAAAACCATTTAAATACAAAAAAGCTATATAATACATTAATTAATTAATTACATTAATACAATAATTGCTAGTTGTTATAATTATATCTGAACAGGAGTTTAATTACATGCAACTCACGATACCTCTGCTTTCTTCAGTTACTGTAGAGTGTAGAAATCCTCCCATTGTTATAGCGGAAGGAATGTCAGTTATTTGTAACGATCGGGGACATCAATCTCAGATAATAGGAAGATTAAGTATACGTCCAACAATAGTTAAAAAGAAGGAAAAGGAAGGAAGGAAGGCTTCGAAGAATTGTCTAACCGTTTCCAGGGTCAAAGTGATTAGGAAATGTTTCCTTAACAACGTGTTCATAACCTCAAAAGAACGATAGTGTCAAATCCCCGAAGGCTCCCAAAACTAGATGGGGAATTTACCACCTAGAATTACATTAAATTCGCATAAATGCGTTACCAATTGACACATCGAAAGAAAAACGAAATTCACTACGGTGATGCCACTAGAATAATCTTTCGCAGCTAACGAAACGAAAACGTATATAGAAGTAGTAGTGGTATCAAAAGAGGAAAGACTTTCGACCAATTCAAAACGGCAACTAAAAGTAGGGAGAATGCAAAATCCCCAAAGAAACTATACAGGATGGCACAAAAGTCAAGCGATACAGAGTGTCACGAAATCAACACATAACATATTATGTATTGATATGTCTTAGAAAGAGGATGCTGATGTTTAATAAAGAACTTCCCACGTTTTGGGTGACAAAATAATTGATGTTTTATATGGGGCTAATAAATTAATAATTGGGAAAGTCCCAAATAAATCGATGATGATTAAAAAGTGATACATTTTAAATTAGATTTATAATTGTTTAACACACAAAACAGACATCTGGCAAAAGTACAGTGAAAACATATACAAATACAAACCACCTACCATTACCATTAATGAAAAATGCCCCGGTTATAGCTAAATTTGGAAAGTAGTTCCTTACATAAATGAGGCTTCTCTGACGGGTTGCTTCAATACGGCACTAATTAAATTAGATCTATAAAGGATTGTTAACTGACGACACATAAACAAAATAAATAAACCCAAGGTTACTTTTAAAAATATTTAAATGAAAAATTTAACATCACACAAAAAAGAAGAAAATAAACTAAATTAAAATTAAAAACAAAACACAAAAATTAAACAAACAAAAAAGAAAATTGAATACCATGCAAAGAATGAAAGAAAAATGAATGATTAGACAATATAACTTCATTTGTTTTGTTAATTAATATTTCTATCACTACTAGAACTACTTTAAAAACTATACCATTACCTTACACTAAATTCAAAATATTGGCGCCTTATAACATTACCGATTTGAAATCTGCAAAATTTCTTATTACCATATAATTCAGAATAAAAATGGTCGAGATGTCACAAAATTCCACCTCTCTTCATTAACAAGATTTTCTGTTATTAAATAAAGTTGAAATTATTAATACCATCTGTATTTCAGACATAAGGTAATTCATTTAAATTTATTCATAAATAATTTTCCAGATCTATCCCAATTCCAATGACAAAAACCCATCATTATCATAAAAAAAATTTCCACAAAAGAAAATTCAATCACTGATTAACTTCGCGACACTGTTTATTTATTTAATTTAAAATGGTTTGTTATTAATTGCACTACTTAAATTTAAAAAAAACTTCATAACTTAACATTTTGACGTAACGTTAAATAGAACCTTCAATTTTTGACAGGAGGTTGACTTTGACGTATCATAATACAACATAACCTCAAAATTTTCGAATTCCTGCTCTCCATGTATATGCGTGTTCTGTACAATTGCATTTTTGCGAGAGAGTGTCACCAGATTTCGACCTCAATTTATACCGTTCGAAAAACAATTGAATAACTTGGTTATATTTCTGGTTCCAACTAAAAATGTTTAGTGTGAAACAATTGAATAGTTTTGTTACTAAAATTACATAACCATATTGTTATTAAAAATTAAACTAATTGTTTAAACAAATATTATAAATGGATAGAGGAAGATTTCCTCTCTTTAATGATATAAAACACTTATAATAAAATGTAAATATAAGCTTAGCATTGAATGGCAACCAACTTAATTTTCCCCTACACAGAAACATTATTAAAATTTGAAATAAATGTTGAAAAACACTTTGTTGCTTCCTTTTCTTGTTATAAACTTTATCCTTAAATCCTATAGAACAATTATTACATAATCTTTTTCTACCCAACTCTTAATTAATAGCTAGATTTCACACTTTCAGAATACAATGATTAATTGCATCAATATTTGTTTTTAAATGCCCAGATCTTCTACAATAAATGATCCTTATATTGGCATTTATATCTCAATTGTGCCCAAGAACTTGCTTGACAAAATTACAATAAAATATTTAAGTTCAAAGACTTCCCAATAATGAAAACTACAAATTTAACATGAAACTATCCCAAATCTTTGGATCTAAAGAAAGCTTTTAATTTTTCTACAATAAAAATAGCAGGTAAAGTAATAAATATATGTGTACATTTCCACAACCATACTCTTTATCTGTTCTAGGTGAAAGCAAACATTGAAATGGCTTTAATAACCATTTATGTGTAAATTTTAAGTATCGATAATAAACCGTCAACTGACTAAGAACAATTTTTATTTTATATTAGCAATTTCTTTATATCTAGGAATATTTAAGGATATTGTAGAATAGTACAAAAGTGCTTTACATGCATCTAAAACACAAAAAGATTGAATTTGCGTTCGAAGCCAGGCATCATAACGGATCACCAAGTTAACTTTTTTTTATATATTTTACTTCAAATAGTCATCACTGATTAAGGCTGCGGACTACATTCGATTTCACAGCATTTTGTTCCTTAATACCATGTCAAATGTAGCAAAGGTACCAAAATCAAATAAGGCAGGAAATAATTTCGCTAGGCGTACATATATGAAACGCCTGCAACAGACGATCAATTGGAAAATGTTAAAGTGCATGCCCCCTTAAAAGCAATTTCCTTTTTTTTTCGTTTCCCTTATTACCCGAGCATTCCGATTTCCCAGGGGTTGGCTTTGCCACTCACACACATAAACTCACATATACACACTAGCACACATAGTTACTGACCAAAAAAGGGGTAAAACCGCAACCATACATAAATGCACGGGTGAATTTAAGAGAACCAAAGTCGACAGGGGTGTGTTGCGTACAATTAGTGATAATTCTCATCGCAAAAACTTTTTCAAATTTGAAAACGCATGTAAATAAATTGGAAACCTTATTAGCAAAGTTTTGCTTTTGGGAATTATATTCCCAGATACATTAAAATCAAGTCCGTGTTACATGATTAATAATTTGTATTCCCCCATTGCCAACATATTTTATGTAGTATAGTAGTACGTAAATTTCGGTTCGTTATTAATTTTATTAAAGTAGGTTTATTAGGTAAACTATCTATATATAACACAGACACGCTTCAATAATAGGACAAGGAAACCTACGGAAGGTATCGATGGATACCAAATGGATAGTTCGCGTGCCTGAGTGTTTTAACAAGGTAATAACCTATCGACCAACCCCCGCAGGACTTAATAATGTAGTCTGCTCATGCAGGAGAAGATTATTAAATTATTTAATTACACTATATACCTCAACTGCTATGACTTCGGGGCAAAAAGAGAATTGAAATTGAATGGAAGAACCAAAATTGAGATTTGTTTGACAATAGCGAGAATATATTTGTTCAGTTAATTAATTTTTCTTAATCAAACACAATTAGGGTTTTGAACTGTTAATATCATTGGATGTTTAATGCATGTAGGTACTGTACATGCAATGCATTACCAGAGGTTGTCATTGACTGTTTATGTTTGTCTGAATGATAATTGAATAAAGCAGTTTAAAGATCTCGCCATTTTATATTACTTCATTGGAAGGGACAAAATTGACTTTGGAATTACTGTAATAAGAAAGTTTTCTAAATTAAATCATCCTAATAGATAGTTTAGCAAACGTGGGTCCGCATTACAGATATTTAATACAGTACACGCTATTTTTTCGTTTTGCAGTAATGTGAAGCAAAGACATTTTTGCCTTACACTTTTTTTCTTAGAGTTGACACTAACTTCCAAGTCCAAATAAATAGCTCAGTGAAAGCAGTAATGTGGGAAATTCCTACGGTCTCAAAACTGCACCCACGTTTATTGAGGTTCTAGAAACGTGTATGAAAAAAGCCCCTTCTGGAAATTTCTTCATCTGGTGTAAAATTTTAATTTATATTGGAAACGTACCTTGTGTTTGCGCTGGCTGGCGATCAACTGTGAACTCGAAGAACCGGCCCAGTGGAAATTGGGACTTGGCAGGTAGCGGTTACTTTTGCTCTTTTTCGAGACAAGATATAGACACACAGTTCAAATGATATTACAAGCACTTTTATAAATAGTATTAGTAGCTTCTCCCACCGGTGCCATGGATACCGGATACGTTTCCAAACCAAGTTGATCCGAGATTGATCAACGAATTAATGACGGCTCAAACACAAGCTGCAGTACCAGAACGAACTTAGAAGCATTTAATAACTAGCATGATCATTTATAATTTGGGGCAATTAAATATGTTGAATATTATAGTAAATGTTTCAAATAAATCCGATTGAATCACGTTATACAATTTTGAAAACTAAGAACTACCCTATAAAATGTAAAATTTATTAAGCGTCGGTAATCGACACAAAAACTATATGAATCGTCATGTTTCCTTACTTAGTATTGAAATTGAAAATGAATTGTGTAAAATAAATAAATTTGTTGTACAATTCTGAGGACATGTATATTTTGAATAGTACCTATCATATTTTAAGATTTAAGAAACAATATTATAAACGTTAGTAGCAGTTTTTATCAACAGTAAAACAAGGCAAAAATTTAAATTCGGCTAGATTTAGACCTTTATAAAAATTAAAAAAGCAAATTATAGATAATTTTATCACTTTTAACTTTGATTTAAAAAGTTATAATTGAATCGATGAGATTAAGAACAGTACAAGTCCAAAATTTGACATTTTCACCTGTCAGAACCATTTTGTTCTAAATACTAAGCTGCATCGAATGAGTAGAAGAACAGTACTAAAATCACCTTGTTAAGGCGTTTGCCAGAGCTCACCTTACAGCATTGAGAGCAAGAACAGTACAAGTCCAGGACTTGTACTGTTGTTATTCCCAACAATAGGTGGTGCTCTGGGATAGTATTGTTTAAATAAACAATACTATCCCAGAGCACCACCTATTGTTTAAATAAACAATACTATCCCAGAGCACCACCTATTGTTGGGAATAACAACTAAAACAACAATAGTCAACTAAAACTGTATTTACGTTCGTACTCAGTTTATTTGACATTTCATGCTGCAGAACAGTCCAAAATAGAATAAATGAAAATTTTACAATTTCGAAGTACATGCAATTTGTGTACGATGCATCACTTCCAGGGTATGTTAAAGGCTTAGACTTTATAGATGGAGCCTTTTGCTATACTTTCAAATTATTAAAACAAAATCAAAGTCCGGAGATTCCGACTAATAAAGTCTATTCTGAACCAGTGCCAATTAACAACAAGAAGATTAATGATATAAAACAGGTAATGCAACACATCGAGGGAGAGCAGCTAGAGTTTTAATATCACGTAACATCCTGGCCAACCACTAATATGGACAATGATGGTATCCATAAATGATTATTTTTTATTTAATAAAATATGCTTTACCATATCGTATTTTTTTTAGCAAATCTTCCTCATCATTTTAATAATGACCGATATTGAGATTAAGAACAGTACAAGTCCAAATTTGTTTTTTGTTAATATATAAAAAATGAATAAACTGACAGATTTAATATTTGGTTTACAAGACGTCTAAACTGATAAACTACAACTTTTCTGTACATAGTGAACCTGTAAGAAGCATGAAAAGCCAGATAAACAGGTTTTTTTAATTTTCCAAAATTCGAACATTTGGACTTGTACTGTTCTTGAATCTCATCGATTCAATTATAGATTTGGTATCACGTCTAAATACGTATCACAGTCGTAATATCATTCGACAAAATATCGCTATTAAAATATCACAAAACAGAATACCATAATAAAAAATAACCATAATAATAATAAATACACCTAAGGTACCTTATGCATGCATAGGCACCTACTATGTAGCGGCTCAAAGGATGTGATATTGCAGTCAGGGCTGAGCCCGCAATGGTTGCATACACGATCATCGATCAACTACCGCATATGGACGTTATTTTGTTTAATTTTGTTGCTGTCACAGATAATAAACAGATACGCAGCCTCTTGAAAATAAATACGCTTACTTTTTTGGTTAGTTCGTGCAACTGAACTAGCTGGCGTGACTGAGCTCTGGGCAACTACATTTGTCCATACAAATAATGAAGTAATATTCATTAATTGTTTGGTCGAAAGCAACATTATATAGCATGCGTAAGCTTACAGCCGGCAGGCCGATGCACGTGGTAACTAATACGTGGTAAAATTATTCGTGTTAAATTCATAAGAGCGTTAAAAGGGAAGAAATTTTAACAATGTTATTTGTCTCACAGCGGAGCAGTTCTTAGTGTGTTTGGCTTTGATATATTGACTGAATTTGCAGTATTTGTGCGGAGTCGATTAATAAATACGTATTTCTTCTTAATTTGTTTTAGTTTAAAAAGTTTCTGCTTAGCTTCGATTAGAATATTGTTTAGTTCATTAGCAAATATTAGATTGCTTAAATATTTCATATAGCACTTTCGTTAAGTACTTATCAATTTTTTAGATGGGCATTCACTTGGGATTTCTCGCAATTAAGTTTTCTTTATATTTTTATTCAGATTATTAAGCTTAAATAATTTCGCGGACAAGATATACACAATATTTTTTGTGCAAGCTTAAAAAATATGTAATTACAAATTCTATTGCTTTTAAAAAATCAACAATTTAATTCATTGTTAATAGAAAGGCGGCGTCGAATAGGTTACAGCGTTTCTATAGAAATTACATAAAACAATTAGTTTCGTAAAAAATCGTAAAAACGACTGGAGATCAGAGTTGGGCATCAATCAATTAAATTTTAAATCAATCAGTTGATTGAAGATTTAATTATGATATTTCAGTTGCAATTATATATTTAATCGCAATTAATCTCTTAATTGCAGACTGCAATTTTATGAAAGTTTTTAAATTTAAATAAAACCAGTTGAGAATGCGCAGAGCTAGCATTGCCATGACGAACAAAATTTTTTGTAAAATTTTTTTTATTGCTAAAAATGTTTATTTTTTCGTAAATTTTAAAAAATACAAAATTTTTCATTTTTCAAAAATTGACCGAAATTTTCGGTGGTCATTTTGACCACTTTCCCAAAGAGATACAAAAAAATGTTTCAACCAAAAGTTTCTTAGAATCCAATGTACTATAAGATTCCAAAAAAGAGATTTTCCAAGAAAAATTAAAAAACGTCAACAGGGAAAAAGGCGACAGACAGACAGACCGACTTCACGAATTCAGAGACGAACTTTTTGTTCGTCGAAAGTAACTATGAAGATCCTTCTAGTATTTTGTAATAACAGCAGATCGCATTTCAGTTTTGTCCCAGACTTTTAAACAAACCCTATTACAAATAAAAAGAGCAATTGAAATATCTTTATGCATGTATTGTAATATTGGGTGCACAAATAAACTTTGTAAACTATTAAAAATGTATTATCTGCACAATCTCTATAAAAATATAAATCGTAATAAGCTTTTAATAAGAAAACTTTTAATAAGAAATTTAATAAGAAAAGAAAGAATGTCCCAGCTGTAGTTACAAATAAAAAACATCTGATTATTTTAATCAACAAATAATTAGTTGTAATCATGCAAAATAAAAAATATTCACAATTTATTAATTTAATTGTCAATTGCCAGTAAGATTTAATTTTGTCCAACACTGTTGGATATACGGTAGCCTAGGTAAATTAAATCATTTTCATCAATATAAAGAAAAAAATTGGGGAAAAGCTAAAAATTGGTATATAGGCTTAAAAAGTGGTGCTAAAAACCATCAAAACTCCCCATGCGTAGGTGATGAGCCGGCTGCGCCATCATGGTAAAATGGCAGACAAAATTGCTTTTTCGCTAATATTTCAGAAAGTATTAATTTTGCGGGCATCAACGTTCAGAATGAAAATGTAGCTGACAAAATTCCCCATAATTTTCTTTTTTATTAATCCTCGTACGTCCCAGAGTTTCTGAAATAGAATTTCTTCAGCAACTGTCATTTTTCGACATTCCGAAAAAGTGCTGTTTCTTTGCGCGTTTTTTAAATATTTAAAATTTGGCTGCTCCTACGTACAAAATGCATTATATAAAAGCTAAAAAGATTAAGTTTCCTATAAAAAAGTTGGTTATTGAATGTCATGCAAGCAATATTTCCTGAGATATTATTTTGTAAAAAATGTATATTTTCGTTTACTCAGTTAATTATGTGAAAATTTTGAATTAGTGACGTAATAATAAATAATAACAATAAGAAACATAAAAGCTATAAATGAAATATTACTATTAATATAAATGGACTATTGTTTTCATAATGATCTAGGACAGCAGAGCTAATATGATGCTATTTTTTATTATTTTATCCTATGCATTTACAGATTCACATTGAAAAAAAAAGAATAAAATAGCATTGTATTAACCTTGCTGTCCTAGACCATTATGAAATCAATAGAACATGAAACATTTTTTACAAATTACTGTACACATTATTTATAAAAAAATTATTACAAATGATTTTCTCTAGAAAATTTGCTGAAATTTAAAATTTCAATAGAATCGGCGTTATCATTTTCGTCTTTGTCAGAATTTTCTTCATGAAGTTTCACACTGAAGGTTTACTGTAGCTGAGGAATATAGCGTCGACTATACCACCGTATACATCGCCGAAATCTGTGAGAACGCATTCCAGAGAGACTAACCGTCATTGTGAATTGAAGGAGTGAGTCGTCAAGGACCACAGGTATATTCGCCATCGTGTAACTCGAATACTATCAATCTTAAAAGTATGGTTAATGGCCTATTCGAAAGGTAATAATCATGTAGAATGAGCTCCGAAACGTCCGTAAAAATTGTGGAAGTATATAGTTTGTGGAAAATATATAGTCCAGTCAAACTGTACGAAAAACGGGCTTAACTTGGAAAATGGAAGTACATAGGATTTTTTTCTTCCAGCATGTAGTTAAGCTGTTTTAAATATATAGATTATTTTAAAGATGCTTTTCACGTCAAGAAAAGTTAATTCACGTAAATAAAATTATTATTCCTGTTCATCATGTTCTTTATTAGCTTAAACAGTACTCATATCATGAAAATGATTACATTTAATCTCTTTTTTAAAGAAACATCATTTGAATTAGTACAACCTACTTTTAAAATAAATGTGGCCCACACAGGGCTGAAACCTGATTCTAGTTGATCAAAACTCCAAAAACCATTGTTAAAATCAAAGGTAATCTAATAAGTAGTATTTTAATAGAAAGCTGTTTTCGTAACTACCTGCCGTTTACCGTTCCAAAAAAAACAACAATCTGGTAAAGTGCAGTTTAGTGTTAACCCTTCCGAAGGCGCCAATCTGATGTAGATGTATTTGTAGTTTGCTGGTTAACCTAAAAGTTTTTTTTGTGAAAGTTCTTTTTTCATTGCTTTCAATAATTTATAAAACCAGAATTGAAGTGCTGAAAATTCTTATAAAGAGGCAACTTTTTTATTTAGTGGTTTATAACTTACAAAGTTTGCAAGAGCTTTTTTTTTGTTTTGCGTTTGTATTTTTAGTATTTTTTTGCTGGAGTATAAAGAATAACATATTTAAAAATAAACATGCATAATGACTCATAACCTGAAATACAATCGAAATGAAAAGGCATAGTTATTAAACTATTAGCAATAAAATTTTTGCACGTTATTTCATTTAAATATTAAAGAAGCATTTTAAATTGTGTAATATTTCTTAAAATAAACAAGAATTAGTGTAAATGCTGTTTATTTTACGTCTTATTTTTTAATAACAATTATGTAAATCACTTTTTTTTGTGAAAAGTATAAAAGTATAAAACTGAACCAGATATAGTGGCAAAAAATATATTTTTTTAAATTTCTTTTTTGATTATTTTATTATTTTTATACTATTCCAGTCATTTGCTTTCAGTTAAGCTTATCAAATAATTTTGACCGGCTAGAATCGTGTTTCAATCCTGTGTGTGGCGTGCTCGAGCGTCGACATGACACCATAGCTTAGTTAGTTGGAGCGGGGTGATATTAACCCTAAGCTACTGCCGCCACAGGGTCGATTCCAACTGGTAGATATTTTTTTACAAAACACAATTTAAAATGCAATCTTTCTATTCGCCAATGTTTTTCTGCACAATTTAATAAATTGCATTTTAATTTTCTTAATTTTGGATTTCGTACAGAGTTGTTAAATTGCTAAAGGCTATATTCCTATTGTTGAATTTATAATTTTTGTAATTTATTTGTCTAACTATGCTAAAAGCAAGGTTTATAAAAAAATCAAGTGATAAAAAAAGAGAAAATCAGTGACAGAAAAAAAATAAAAAAAATGTTTGTTTTGATTTTTAATTTTTAATAAAAAAAACTTAATTTTTATAAAAAGGTATTGTAAAAATAAAATGGGTAAATAAAATATTGAATTACTCCAGTTACAAGAAAGAAGTTGAGTTTTCTTTAATAATAATCAGGTATAAAAATCTAAAATAAAAATAAACAAGAAAATACATATTAAAATACATAAAAACTAAGAAGGCACAATGGAACATTTACCAGATATTATGGATAATTTGGATTGATAGTTGATGGACCCACATTGTTATCAAAAGTAAAACACAAGCACAATTTACTCAATGAAAGAAAAATGAGGTTATATTGTCATGAGTTTCCACTTTCCAGCTGTTATAGAAGGATCCTGGTGCTTCAACTGGTGCAAAATAATCTACGGAACTTTAAGACGACTTGGAAGCAAGGTATTGTGTGAAGTGTTTTATTAATACGATTAGAAAAATTTTTATAAACTTTTATTAATCTAACTAACGATTTCAAAAATATGTACTTCATAATGTTAGTCAAGAATAAGAAAGCGCTCAAAGAATATTTAATTAATTTATGAACCCCAAGAAACCGAGAAAAAGTGGTCTTATGTTTGAGCTAGTCGTATATAAAATATTTGAATTGGTACAAGTAAATAATAAATTAATATATATATATATATATATATATATATATATATATATATATATATATAAGAAAGAGTTATAATAATGGGATATCGCGCAACAGAGAAGAAAGAAAAAATAAGTTGCAGCCGTCTACACGTGTTTCACACTTATTAGTGATCATCAGGACGGCATAGCAGATGGAATAAATATAAAAGCAACTTTCTCAGAAAGATGTAACAACACAAGGTTTCACTGATAGCAGCCAACCGCACATTTGCAGTATCGGCCTGAAGACACTGAGTTTTCAGTGCAACAACAAGCGTCACTACGGAGGCAGCTAAAGCCACTACCGTGAGACAACCAATCCCAAAGTATAATATCAATGATTAGAAGTAATAATGCGCGTAGAGATATACAAGAAAGAGTTATAATAATGGGATATCGCGCAACAGAGAAGAAAGAAAAAATAAGTTGCAGCCGTCTACACGTGTTTCACACTTATTAGTGATCATCAGGACGGCATAGCAGATGGAATAAATATAAAAGCAACTTTCTCAGAAAGATGTAACAACACAAGGTTTCACTGATAGCAGCCAACCGCACATTTGCAGTATCGGCCTGAAGTGAAACCTTGTGTTGTTACATCTTTCTGAGAAAGTTGCTTTTATATTTATTCCATCTGCTATGCCGTCCTGATGATCACTAATAAGTGTGAAACACGTGTAGACGGCTGCAACTTATTTTTTCTTTCTTCTCTGTTGCGCGATATCCCATTATTATAACTCTTTCTTGTATATCTCTACGCGCATTATTACTTCTAATCATTGATATTATACTTTGGGATTGGTTGTCTCACGGTAGTGGCTTTAGCTGCCTCCGTAGTGACGCTTGTTGTTGCACTGAAAACTCAGTGTCTTCAGGCCGATACTGCAAATGTGCGGTTGGCTGCTATCAGTGAAACCTTGTGTTGTTACATCTTTCTGAGAAAGTTGCTTTTATATTTATTCCATCTGCTATGCCGTCCTGATGATCACTAATAAGTGTGAAACACGTGTAGACGGCTGCAACTTATTTTTTCTTTTTTTCTTTATTTTTTCTTTCTTCTCTGTTGCGCGATATCCCATTATTATAACTCTTTCTTGTATATCTCTACGCGCATTATTACTTCTAATCATTCATATATATATATATATATATATATATATATATATATATATATATATATATATATATATATATATATATATATATATATATATATATATATATATATATATATATATATATATATATATATATATATATATATATATATATATATATATATATATATATATATATATATATATATATATATATATATATATATATATATATATATATATATATATATATATATATATATATATATATATATATATATATATATATATATATATATATATATATATATATATATAAAAGAAAGGCAACCAAACCACAACAGTATATATGCAGCCGTGTTGTTGGTAAAACTGTAAACTGGCCAGTCCTCATTAAAATTTTGAAAAATCGGCGCCTATGGATGTAAATATTTGTATACGAGCATTTAAACGTCAAAAGAGGTTTTTCCTGAATAAAATAAATAATTATTATATTTTACACTTAATAATGATATTTTTTATTAGGATATTCTTTCATATCCTTAGGATATTTTTGCATGTGATATATCAGCATGTGGTATTTTGACCATGATATATTGCCGTGTGATATTTAAAAATGTAACCATAGATTTTTACACCAAATCAGTTTACCTCATTTCTATCCCACTCGTCCCCCTCCCAAACCAGCAGAACCGATAGACTTTCTATAGACGTTTCTTAGAAACTCAATAAATGTGTGCTAAGTTTTGAAATCTTTTTCAAAGGAATTCTTTTCTATTCACTGACATTTTTAGAGCTATTATAACTAGGCTAAAACTGTTTTATAGTCGGGTTTCGTTTATACTTATTTTCTAAATCTAAGTGTAATCGTTCTCCTTCTTGTCCAAAACTAGTGGCCAAGAAAAATTCCATTGTAACAAACACTGTTTAATCATTTCATTACTATCATTGCTGTACACAAACCTTGTTATGGAATTAAATTGATGTGATACGGTCAGATTATGAACATTTTTACATTTTAAACTTATATCTTTAGATAAAACGAGTTAGATATTAGAACAAGTCTTTGCAAGACCATTCTACCGATTGCACTAGGTCTGTCTATTAAATATTCAGAGTGCTTCTTAAGAAGGAGGTGAACCACATGCTGGTGGTTCATGAGGAAAGTTGCTGACCTTGAAGCCTCCCATCATGAAAGAGACCAACATGAAGTCCGTATCAGGACACGCGGTTATGGAAACGGAAACGCGGGTCCCTAGATTGCGCAACTTCTGGCACTGGGGAATTTGGCGAGTACTCACTGTTTGATAGTTTCTTTATTGGCGTTGATGCTTGTGGCTTCTTGTTGGCTGGTGGTGGCTAATAAGTGTGTGGCTAATAATTCGTTCCGAACCCACTTCATTTAACATTAAACATTAATTTTATACCATTAAGACTCTATTTTAATAATTCGCGGTACTTCCATCCCCGGCATCTCGCAGACTATTCATCATAGACAAAAAATAAATAGAACCTTTTTTGTAGTAAACTTTCGCTAGAGGCCGGGGTTTGTGAGTTATTTAAGAAAAACGTGAAAAAATGACCTTTAAACGCTCCGCCATCCCCCGCTCACATCGCTGGTCAGCAGTTTTAGTATGTTGTTCATGGTATTCCCCCCCCTCCCACTGTACAAGAATTTGCGACTACACGAATTATTTCCGCTATTTTTCCTTCGTTGGCTGGACTAAATAAGCTTTTTAATATTTAATTTTAGAGTGGGGTTATTTCGAAAATAAAAGCTGGCCCGATTTATTGGTAAGTTTTTTCGACTCTATAGGCATTGTAGAAAGTTACCTTACCAACCGTTTCCGTCGGCATTTTGATAAAACTAAAATGCTCTTGAGGAGAGGTGTGTATATGTATGTTTATTTTTATGTAAAACTTCATACATCTGTCAAGCTCACGTAATCAACCAATCATATTTTAGAAATTAAATTATTTTAACCAATCAAGATTTAACAGAATCAAATTGCCCAGTCATTTTTTGTTACCGACAATCCAACTCGAAAATTTTTAACCAATCAAATTACAGAATTTTTTAAATTGGGACCAATGAAATTAGTTTTATAGTGAAAAAACCACTAGTGGTTTTTTCACTAAGAAAAAACCACTTGTCAAAATGAAATGTCAAATTTAATTAAATTAATATTAACTACACACGCTAAATAAAAATTTACTCGGTGGATTGTCAAGCCGAATACAACTCGTGGTCTAATTTTTTCTTGCAAAATTTATCGTTTAAGACATTCGTAGCTTTTGCTTTTGGAAAAATACACTCGTCTCCTGCGTCGACTCGTGTAATTTTCGTTGCAAAGCTACTCATATCTGAAACGACAAATTTTGTCAGAAAAAATCAGACCACTTGTGATATTATATATGAAAAAATTATCGGTGGTACATATGTGCAAATACCGATAATTGTTAAACAATGACTAATAAGTTCCTAAAAGAATGTTTATTTTTTAATCGAACAACATTGATGTATGAATTTTTCTTATAAAATATAATTCATGCGTTGAAACTTATTTAAATAATTTTCGCCAAATCTTTATTATTATATTACTGTTGAAAATAAATAATTATCTATTCTTTTTAATGACTTATTTTGATGTCTACAAAGTCTACAAAGCCACTTTCAATTGACAGATTTAGGCACAAACGTTGGAAGCAGCCGCTTCAGGCCCCACAAGTCAGGGGCCCCCCAGAGGAATCCTGTCCTGGACCGTTGTGGACACGCTACAAATAAGAATAATTGGCATGGGAACTCACTTTGTCGCGTGAAGAGTGAAACATGAAACAGTTCATATCTTGTAAAGGCGGGTAAAAAAGGTGTACGGTCGACGCAATAGAGCTTCGTGCGAATAGTCAAGCATTCAGAGCAATAGATAAAGTTTTGTATAGGTAAAAAAATCACACCCACCAATGACTGGTATTTTTGCTTGGTGATATTAAGGGTAATAACACAAAACTCTTAAACATATTAACTATCTCAATCTTCAGTCGGCAATGAGACCAATTCCACTTGATATACCTGTACCTATTCCACGTAAAGCATTGCAGTCTAGTGTTGATACCGAATCTTCAATAGATGCAGAATTTGGCATTTTTAAACCATCATTTTCAAGAAACTTTAAACCACAGCTATTTTCTCAAAACGAACTAAACGACTAAATGTTATAGATTTAACACTTCCAAAAGATTTTTTCGAGAGTTTAAGATCCATCTAAGCGAAAAAATCTGCTTGCTCCAACATTTCTTTGATATCGTATAAAAACTGAATATAGACGAAAAACAACGAAAAGAAACTTTTCCAGCAAACAGGAAAGCCTGGAAATCGAATCCTGGACCTTCCACTTTTCGAGCGACATCTCTATCTCTGAGCTCTGTGTCGACTACCAGCATAAAAAGTTATTACTACTATATAAAGTTATTGTTACTGAATTCTAATACTATTATATAATTGTTATTATATATTAATATTATTCATTATTATCGTTAAATTAAAATAAAAACAATAATAGCTTTTATAACATGCTAATTCCGTATATCCTGAAACGTAAAGGGCGTACATACAGCGAGGACTCCCGGCCGCCCTAGTATCTCGGCGGGTCACTTCGGTCGCAGCCGCAATATGTACTGGACTGGTCACGGCCCATTTAAAATTCACCTTAAAAGAATTGAAAACTCTGATGATGACAGTTGTCCAACATGCCCATTACAAAGAGATGACCCGATACACAGAATATTCGACTGTCCAAGATTTATCAATACCCGTCTAGCCCTAATTGACTCCTTAAATCAATGGCCAATCCCTGCTGAACAACTGCATGCTCATGTAAATAATAACCTTCTGCATAGTTTTCTCGAGGAGATTTTCTAAGCCCTGTTTAACTTCTCTTTTTTTTATTTAATAGCTTTCTTTTACATTAATATTCTTAATGAAGATATGTAAATATGTTAAAAACACTTCTAACCTAGGCTAATCCTTACCTATACTTCTGTTTATTATTATTCCTCTTCTTTTGTTATTGTTACCATTTACAGTTAATTTTAAATAAGCTAGCTATAAGAATTTTAAGTTTTGATTGTTATTATTCAGATTTATATAGTTTCTGTCATTTGAATTCATAGTATAATAAATAACCCGTGTGGGGTTGCTAGTCCCCCATCGGGCGCCTCCCCAGGTGGCGGATAGAGGAATGCCTCCCAGATATGGGTGGTACTGGGGAAATGAAATACCCAGTACGGACCAAAACTAGCAGCCGATGAAAGGCACCGATTAACTGCTGGTATAAGCAGCTTCCCTCTGTGAGGTCAACAGCTTTTGGTGGAGGAACTGGCAGAGGCAGGGCACTTTTTTGTCCTAAGGTTGAGAAATCGGCCTCTCCGACGGATGAACCATGTAGATAAGTGGTCAACGGCATAAGGATGCAGAAGGCAACAGGAAACCACTGCATTAAAGATCCAATGGATTTCCTTGGTAAAAACCGTCATGGCAATGTTCAGGACTAAATATTCCGGAGCAATAGGTTCCCAGTGTCCAATTTGGCACTATTATTGTGGCAATAAACTTATATAAAAGTAAAAAGAATGGAATAAAATTAAGTATTATAAGTACATACACCGATCAAGTGAAAACTATTTCAAATATGCAGCACACGCGTGTACACAAGCGAGTATCAACTTTACGTACGCCGCACACAGGGTTAAAAACTGTTCTAACCGGTTAAAACTCCAAAAACCATTTTTAAAATCAAAGGTATTCTAAAAATTAGTATTTTAGTAGAAAGCTTAGTTAACTCGTAACTATCTGCCGTTTACTGTAACGGTAAATAATAACCATAAAAAAATTCGACGATTCCGGTAAAGTGCAAGTCAGTATTAAAACACTTCGAAGACGCCAATCTGTGTAGATGTATTTGTAGTTTGTTCGTTAACGTGAAAGTGTTTTTTATGGAACTGTTTTTTTTTATTGATTTCAATAATTTATAAAAACAGAATTGAAGTGCTAAAAAGTCTTATAAAAAGGTAAGTTGATACCCTTCTAATATAGAAAACGGTGAGTTTTACTTTCCGAATAATAAATGTTTTATTTTGTGGTTTATATCTTAGAATTCTTGTAAGCTCTTGTGTTTGTATTTTTATTATGTTTTTGCTATAGTATAAAGAATAAAATAATTAAAAATCAACATGCACAATGATGATACAATCGAAATGAAAAGGGGTAGTGATTAAACGATTAGCAATATAATTTTTGCACGTTATTTCATTTTTCGTGAAGAATTCGTGTAAATGCTATTTGTTTTACGTCTTTGCCTTATTTCCTAATAACATAATTATGTAACTAACTTTTTCTTGGAAAAAGTATAAAAGTATCAAACTGATCCAGCTCTAGTGGCTCAAAAGGATTGTTTTTCTTTCTTTTTTTTATCATTTTATCATTTTTATACTATTCCAGTAATTTGCTTTCAGTTAAGCCTGTAAAATAATTTTGACCGGCTTAAATCAGGTTTCAGACCTGTGTGCGCCGTGAGTAATAGAGTCGAGTGTTGCGTCGACGTCTACCTGAATATGAACTTTACTCGCTGGACCGCGAACGTCGCACTATTATACAATTGTTACTGAATTCTAATATTATTATATAATTGTTAGTATATATTAATATTATTCATTATTATTGTTAAATTACAATAAAAACAGAAATAGCTTTTATAACTTGCTAATTCCGTATATCCTGAAACGTAAAGGGCGTACATACAACGAGCGACTCCCAGCCGCCCTAGTATCTCGGCGGGTCACTTCGGTCGCAGCCGCAATATGTATGTACTACGTGCACGTTCAGACACATTATATATCTTTCTAATGGCTTTAATCCATAAATTTAACATTGTCTATAACATGGAAATCTAAAAATATTTTGGGAATTTTTTATTTACAATTACATAGAAATGAAGCATTAGGTATTCAATGTATATGAAAAATTGAGGTTATTTTTTACTTCCATTTACAAAAAAGCAGCGGCGGAACAATACGACGTCGAAAATACGTTTATGTTAGCTGTAGTTACAACTACAGCCCTGTAAAACTTTACGCGTTCCTAAAAGAGACCTGTAAGATTCTACAATACTTATCAACAAAATGCTATGGAAACTAATTTGTTGTTTAACCACAACACCATGAGAATGCCTAGTGTGTAACACGTGCAAAAACGCCAATTTCACACTGGTGTGATTGCGGAATTCGCCATCACAAACTCACAAACTAAACTTCTTTACACGTGAGAAATTGGCACTTTTCTGTACTTGTAACACAACATACTAATAATATTTATTACTAGGTGTAATGTCACTTAACGAATAAGTCAGTTATAACAAAAAATTAAAATGATACGATTACATACATATATCAATTTTAAAATATTGTTATATTTACATATGTGATTAATTGTATTTAGTATATTAATAATTATATGTACTTAATTAATTTTTGATAAAATAAATAATAAAAGGTATATAAATTGTAGTAATGGATTTACACTATGGGGCCCAAAAATTTGTAACGCTTCAGGCTCCTTAAGTGTTAAATCCACCACTGCCTTAAATACAGATATTTTAAAAGTAGAAACAAATAATGAAGTGGTTATAACATGTTCTATTAAATAATATATTTTAATTCGCTGACTGATTAATCTCCATTTTCTAATTACAAAGCTATGTACAAAGCTTAAAATTTGAATCATTCTTCACCAAACATCAATAAAATCACATCAAACTAAAACCACATTGATAACAAATAAGATATGTACAAAGTGTTCCTCATTTATCTAACTCGATAAAACCTTGTATACAAATTTTCAAAATAATGAAAGCCTATTGCGATCATTTTAGTTGTAAACATTCATTAGATGATTATTATTATTATAGTAATGAAATAGTAATTATTGATTATTAGTATATACAAGTATATTAGTGACTGTTATGTAGATTCATTATATAAAATATGATTTAATCCTCAGATACATGAAAATTAGATACATTCAATCCTCAAATTTTAACTACTTACTACTTACAGTTAACATAATTTGTATCTATTGGTTTCGTCATTGACGAAATTATATCCCCGGGGACAGTAGCTTTTCAGTGAAACAATTTTCTTATAGTAGGTAGGTATACTTGATAGTAAACAACTAAAGGTATTTCCTTTAAAAGTAAAAGTTATTTAGGACTAGAGCGGAATGTTACAAATACAGCACTTCGTAAGTTACGCATACATTTGTTTACAAATAAACAGATAGAGAGTTCTTGAATCTAGGACATTCTAAACCTCAGGGAAATTAATAACTGCTGGGGGCAGAATGCGCTATTACTTTATTACAGCGATTTTATTGCTAGATAGTTAATTTTCATATATTCATTGTCAAATACTTTAATCTAATTTTAGATTTCTGGGAATAATTTGGATATTAAAAATTAAAATTTGGAATTAAATCAAAGGAGCTTGTAACCAGTTTAGTTATAGCGATACTATTACTAACAAAAATTCCTATCGTACCCTAAGAATTGCTAAACTAATACGGATTGCTGATTTCTATTAAAGTGGACCTTAGTTACTCTTGACGATTTTTTTTCATAATTAGATCCACGCGATCCCTACAATCTATTCTACTTACTGTAAAATTAATCTTCTCCAAATTTGGAGTCGATCGGACAATGGGAAGACGTGCAACAACGCCTTTGTTTGTGAAAAACTTGAACTTTGCCAAAAATAATTTTTTCCATTATTTTTTATTCCAATTTAATTGATTATTATATATTATTCTAATGTAATGTTCTAATTATTATAAGAAAAAGGAAATTATTTGTAAGGAAACAAAAAATAAAAGTGATCAGTGTTTTGTGTATGAACTATTTAATTGTTTAGGCTATTTACTAACGGATATAAACTAACAAATTACAACTAAGCTTATTAAAATATAAAAAATAATCTGTGTGTTATAAGCACATATGTACTATAGGTGAAAAGGTTTCGAAACAGCACAATGCGCAGAAACCGAAATACGTATGAGCGTTCGAAATTCCGTCGCACGCGCATATCTTTCTTAATGCAGTAGCGTCGGTATATTTCCATTCTGTCTTGTTGCGTGTGCTTATATCTCACAATTATCTTTTTGCTACTTAGGTGAGTTGATTTAAGCTCCAACCCCTTCAATTGAAAGTGGTTATTTAAAGATTATAAAGTGTACTTTGAGATTTTCATAACATTTTATGTGCACATATTTTTAACCCCTTTTAATGAACAACATACGCGCCGCCACTGTACTCGCAGGTGACGTTCGCGCAGATCTTGATGAGTCATTGTGATGTTTCGAAACTACGTGAACTCTAATTCAAAATAAGAAACAATAATAATACAGTGAAACCTCCTATAAGCGGACACCGTTGGTGCCACACTTTTTTTCCGTTTGTTGGAGACGTCCGCATAAAAAAACGACTATGTCCGGTTATAGGAAGTGTCCACTTAAGAGAGAACTACGACTCGACCAATACATCGACATGGGCGACGATTGTTCAAAAATATAAACATCGGCAAAATGTACGCCGATGGTTTCGATTTATTTACTCTGCGCAAAAAAGACATTCAAACTTTCAAAATTTATCTTGAATTAAAAAAAAATCAGCGTTTGCTGACAGTGCATTGAGTTCGACAGAATTTACCATTTCGTTTCGCTTTTGCACGTAAGGTGAGAAGTTGCATGCCGCATATTTCCCTTGTGGTTTTTAGGGTAATAACATTAAAAAGCAACTAATATGTCTTATATTATTGTTTTTTTAAACAATGAGCCAATGACGAGATCGTCGAAGAGAAGATCTATTCATTATTAAGTCGTTGGATCATGTCCTAAACCTTCTGCTGTTGTCATAATAAAACGAACAGCATCAGCAGCGCGATCACTAATTCTGCATGCATTTATATAAAGCTGCAATGAGTTTTGGAGAGAAAACCTGTTGTTACTTTTCTCCGTTTTGGATTGCTAGGCCCAGGTATATCCCAATCACCTTTAACTTGCGAAGCATCGGAAATCTGCAACTTGTCAGGAACGTTCTCAATGCTGGAAGCTTCAAGTAATGGAACATTCGTTGATCCTTCATCGCTGGATGACGTAAATTGCAACTGTAACTGTTTCTGTAATGTCAAAGAATATTTACTAAATTTATTTCTAATAAGTTACAGTTTATTCTAATAAGGAACAGTCCCTCAGTTCAAACAGCAAAATTCCTATGTCTAGAGCCGTGCCCTCGCCTAGACGGTGCATCGTCGCTGTAGTTCTGCTCCATATTGTAAAAATCTGAAGTCTCGAATAAATTCTTTAAACTTTTAAGTGAATATTGTTATTAAAGGATTATACTTTTATAGCATAACAATAACTTTCATATTTAAAATGTTAAATTAGAGTTATACGTAGAATTATAGTAAAATTATTGAAATTTTCAAATTTCAAATCGATTGAGGCACCTCTTCCCATTGTCCAATTGAGTTTTACTTCTGTAAAACTTATTTTTTCCTGGCTAGAACAAATCTAGAGGGTCGCATGCAAAAAAATTCGATGGTCAAAAAATAAGGTCCACCCTAAATTCCCTATGCTGCAATATTCGCGCGGTGCGGTGATAGCATGACGTCACGTCGCGACCTAAACTGACTTCGCCACAGCAAAAACTCTTTTTTTGTACGACCATGCTATTTCGGATTGTTTACCATACTTGGTTTTAGAACAGTAGGTTATATTTACTGGTTACTAAGCAACAACGCGTCGGTAAGTAATTACTTACCGTTCAGTTCTGTCAAAAACAGAACGGTAAGTAAATTATATGTAATTTATAAAATAAATGCATGATCTTTAGATGTCTCTTTCGTGAAAAATCATTTATTTTCAAAATAATTGGACTATTTAAAAAATGTATGTTTTTGATTTAAATTTACTGTGACAAAATACCCAATAAATAATAGTAATTACAAACGTATCCATGGTAACGACAAAACCTACTTAATGTTTGGTGGATATACATTATACAGGGCAAAAATAAATTATCTATTTGTTTACCATTTTCGAGATATTTCCTTAGTAATATCTTTGTATTCATAATGGTCGTACAACAAATAGTATAAGCATCTCAAACAGTAAGGAGTTTACCGATCTCCTCCAATATTGGCGACTTCGCTTCGCTCAGTCGCCAAACATTGTCGTCGATCGGTAAACTGTCCTTACTGTTCTTGATACTTAATATACTGTAATTCAACCAACGTGGTATGTTTGTGGTTGAGATTTACTTCTTTACAAACTATTAGTAGTATTAGTGGGTAGTTTTATGGTTATTGATAAAATAATTTTTACATGTGTATGTTGACTTTTGAAGATTAATTAAACCAACACAGGAAGGATTCAAAAATAATTAAGAAGTGGAATTTATACTTTAAGAGATATCACGGAGATTCCTATATAAAAGGCTATAGAGTTGTTCAGAAATTAACATCACTCCAGTAACCACACTATTATCAATAAATATTTGTTAAATGTTTTGTAAATATTAAAAAGTTTTTAATATAAAAAATATTTATTAAATTTTTATTTTACATCGAATAATTTGTATTTTAATGTTTATATATCACACATTTTTAGTCATGGACGTATAAGCAAAGAAGGACTCATTTATTTACATATTCTTTTGAAGCACTTTAAAGTTTGTTTTCGTAAACAGATCATTTTTATTGTTGCCGGTTTTAAGGCGTAATGTTCGAAATCTCATTAAACTCGGCTTGCAGTCTTAAGCCGTTAAAGATCGACGCGGCAACCGGGCTGACTTAAGTTTCAAAGTTTTGTTTACTTCCATGTTTACAGCTGTTCGTTCACCTCGTTCTGCATTAGTTTTTTTAAAGTATTTTGTACTAGAATCAGTTAAAGTGACTAGTTTTATGTTCTTCAACAATGCAGAGATGTGTTGTATGTAACAAATCCGCAATAACCAATCGAAATCTATCTTTTCACAGGTAAGAAATTGACTTGCTATTTACTACGTGTTAATCCTCAACATCAGTGGCGTACTCTTAAGTTTTTTAATTTACTTGTGTGAAATAACATCACTTTTGTAACGTGTAGTATCATAAAGAAATATTTATTTTCAGATTTCCTACGGATATACATGGTAAACAATTATGGTTATCTTTATTAGGATTTCCTGAAACGGGAAATTTGCGTTTATATTCGGTGGTGTGTTCGGAACATTTTAATGAGGAAGATTTTTATATAACACCTTCTGGAAAGAGATTATTAAAAAAAAGTTGTTTGCCAAAGAAAAATGAATATCCAACAAGGTAATACTAATTACTACACAAACAAATTAATAGATCTAAATTAAAAATTATTTTAGCTCATTTGATTGTTCCTTAACTATTAAACAGCCAAGTACCAGTGGTGAGATACCTTTACCTGCTGCAAAACCTGCAAAATACTTATCATTAATAGAAAGGGAAGAAAAACTTACTAGCACATTAAAAGGGTAATATATTAATTAGATTATAAATATTTTAACATAAAATACTAAACTTCTGAATTTAGCAATGAGTCATCAAGCACATCTACCAGTTCGGAAGAAAGCCATAAAGAAACTTCAGAACGTTAAACACTAACAGTGAATGTAGGTAGAGTTCCACTTTTAAAGGAATCATCTTCAACAGACACAGCTTCAGAAGCAGCATTTTTAAAGAAGTCATCTTCGACAGACACTGTTTCAGAAGCAGCAATTATGCATATGTCGTCTTCCACAATTGCTTCAAAATCAACAGTATCAGACACTGAAGAACACATGGACATATCCATTGATGAACAGCAAACTGTCCAACGTGTTGAACCTTTTGTATTTCCTGCTAAAACCGTTAAAAAGAGGTACTTGTCACAAGTCACAAATAGTTAATATATCAATATATGTAATTTTCTTTTCATTTACAGAAGATTTGATGCTTGTAAGTACACTGAACAAGATTTTTCAACACCTCGTAAAGCAAAAAGACATAGAATGGCAATGCAACGCAAAATAACAACACAAAAGGAAAAAATAAAGTCACTTAACCAGACAATCAGACGATTAAGAATTAGAGTAACTAATTTACAGTCTCTATTAAAAGTGTTAAAGAAAAAGGAATTAATAAGTGAGAATTGTACTTTGTAATTTGTAGGCTTCGCTTCCAGGAATAGCTGGTACAGTTTTATCACGATTTCTCCACGGCCCACGAAAACAAAAATATAATTCAGAATTAAGAGCATTTGCTCTTACATTAAATTTCTATTCACCACGAGCCTACAACTGTGTGAGGAATACTTTTAATAAAACACTTCCACATCCTACCACAATTTCTAAATGGTATAGTACAGTGGATGGCTCCCCTGGGTGGACTCAAGAAGCCCTAAATGCACTCAAATACAAAGCAGAGGAAGCTAGTCATAAGAATAAAGTATTACTTTGTAATCTTGTTTTCGATGAAATGGCTATTCGTAGAAGAGTAGAGTAGACTGGAAAAATTTTTTGTGGGTATGTAGATGTGGGAATAAACATGCAATCTGATGTATTGCCAGAGGCAAAAGAAGCCCTAGTTTTCATGGTTGTTAGCCTAAATGATAGTTGGAAGGTTCCAGTAGGATATTTTTTTATTGATGGGCTTTCTGGTAAAGAAAAGGCCAATCTTATTACACAGTGTCTGCAGCTACTTCATGATACCGGAATTACAATAACTTCAGTAACATTTGATGGAGCACCTGCAAATTTTAGTATGGCTACAGTACTAGGTGCTAATTTTAGTGACCCAGCAAACATAACACCATTCTTCCGTCACCCAATAACGGAAGAAAAAGTTTTTATCTTTCTAGATCCTAGTCATATGATCAAATTGGTAAGAAATGCTTTTGGGTCAGCAAAGATATTAAAGAATTCCAAGGGAGAATTAATAAAGTTGGAACTAATAGAAAGATTAGTGGATTTTCAATACAAGGAGGGCTTGCACACAGCTAACAAATTAAAAAAAGGAATTTACTATGGACAAAAGAAAAAATGAAAGTAAGAATAGCAGCTCAAACACTCAGTAAAAGCGTATCTGATGCTCTATTATTTTTTATTATTTTTCTATTTATTTTTTTGTTTATTGTTTAGTAGAATTTGTAGGTGATAATTTTACCATGGACATAATAAACAGTTAAAATGTTTCTTTTTTATTGCAAACTGCTTATATAAAATCTTTTGCTGATTGCAGAATCTTGGAATATTGATACTATATTCAAACCATATTTTTATAATCATATCAAGAAAAATATATACTGAAAACTGAAGAAATTTAATAGAATTATTAGAAAAGATTTGGTGAATAAAACGGGCGCCATTAAATAAAAATTCCTAACGCCGCCACTGGTGTTGATTACCGCTTACGATTTTGTTTACATGCGCATTGAACTAAACCTACTTCAAAACACTGCATAGGTTATCATAAGGAATGCTGAGTCCTTCTCTGCTTATACGTCCATGTTTTTAGTACATATTTGGACTATATACACCTGGGACATGGACAACCTAACATACTCGTATGCATTAAATGTTTCTATATTTCAAAAATTAATATTCAAAAGTGTAATTTTGATAAACATTTCATATACAAATAAAACTTTCTTCTCTATTTTCTTTTATTTATTGTTAAAAATAATACTAATATTTTTATTATTTCAGGGTTTAGTTGAATTGTAATTCTCAAATAAAATAAGCTAGAGTAATTTGCTGTTTGTATTTTAGTTTTTTAAGTCTACGGAAATGATAATAATAATTAATTATTAGTATATTAAAGTATTAGTTTCATAAGACGCGTTTTTAGCGCACGTGTCCGAGTTTAGAAAACGACCCTCGAAGCGGGGAGTTTTCTAACGGACAAGTGCGCTAAAACGCCTTATGAAACGAATACTTTATACTATTTTTTATACTTGCGTCGTTATTTCGTTAATTATTAAAAAATAAATTCGTTTTAAATAAGATTTGTTAGTGAAATTTTGTTAAGTACTTTTGACAGTTGGCTACACTGAAAATTCAACTTCAGCATTTGTTATTTAAATTGTTTTGTTTTTATAAAATTAATTTAGTTTCTGTGACAAGGTAAAATGGTCGGATATTCTCTCCCTCCATCTTATTAAAAAGAATTAACTTATCTTAATTAATCTTAATCTTATTAAAATATTGGAATTTAACCATATTGATAGATTTATAACAACTGCAGAAAATAACCAACATTTAGCTATGAAAGTAACTAAAATTTTGTGCTAAATACTTTCAATTTTTAATATATTTCAATTATTTAAGGTTGCGTTAATAATGGGATTCTGTGGTGCCTGCCGAAGAGATGAATTGACCAACATGTTATTAGACGATATTGTGGTCAAAGATGATGTTCACTGTGGCTGTAACAAAAACAAAAAATAAAGTTCGAAGAGAATTCTTAATTACAGAGAAACTGTGGATTGACTTAATTAAGCAATATTTGAGCCTAAGGCCTAAGAAAATAAACCACAGGCGGTTTTTTATAACCTGCCGCAATGGAAAATGTATTTCTACTGCTATCGGTATAAACACCATGGGAAAAGTTCCTTTTATTATTGCCACTTATTTGCATTTAGCCTACCCGAAGCTTTTTATAGGTCATTGCTTTCGACGTTCAAGTGCTTCCCAATTGGCAAACAAAGGTGGCGATTTAATAACTATAAAACGGCATGGAGGTTGGAAGTCTTCA
Source organism: Agrypnus murinus (assembly GCA_929113105.1). NCBI lineage: Eukaryota > Metazoa > Arthropoda > Insecta > Coleoptera > Elateridae > Agrypnus > Agrypnus murinus. Next base: position 218,810,257 of record OV816025.1, read on the forward strand.
GCTGTGGCTGAGGGCTGTATTGATGCTTTATTTAAAAAAAATGGAGGTAGCTGAATTGCTATCTAATAAGCCATGTACTTCCACTTCAACGGCTCAAGTGGTAATTGACCAGTCTTCCACTGCTTCATTTTTACATGAAGAATCATACACTTTTAGCAGCAACCCAATAACGAGTCAACAAAACATTGTTGAGGGGCAAAATTTACCTTCATTTAAGATTAATGCCCAGGACACTTCTGCTGTTACAATCAAAGTGTATAATAACTGTACTTTTAATACAAAAGATGTATAAAGAATAATTTGTGAATTTATTAAATAATTTTTAATTTAATTAATTTATTTTGTGTATGTTTATTTTATATTTTAAAAGTTTGGCATTTTATCACATAACCGCACTTTTAAATATAATAAGTTTGACATTTAAGAACAGCTGTTAGGTGCTACCAACTTTAAAAAACAAAATTTTACTATTTCCAGTACTCTAATAAATCTCATTAGGACACGCAAATGCGTGTCCTAATGGAGTTCATTAGGACACGCAAGTATAAAAAATACATTTTACACACTGGGGTTGTTTTATTATGCAAAATGCTTTTGTTTTAAATTCAAGTTGGCATTAGTTATGCTGGTAATTATTATTTTGTTGAAATATTCTGGACGTTTATAAGTGAAATCACCACAATTTTTGTTTGGTAAGTAAACTGATTCATATCTCTGATAATCAATTGAAATTTATTTTATTCCAATCTTACTTTTTTAGCAATTCAACAACCAAGTGAAATTACCATTTGTAGTAATTCTGGCAAGCTTTAAAACTCTATAAATTTTATTTTTATTTACCTAATAAACTTTCCAACACTATAGAATTCACTTTGGTTAATGCAAATTACTACCTTTGTGGATGGTCGGTTGACGCTGCTTGTAGTTTAGGAATACCTTGCGATTACGATGTTTTCTTGTTGAAAATTATCTTTGTCGACTTCCTCTGGTCGTTGATCCAGCTGTAGATGATTGCCCAGAAACGTCTAACAAGATTTCGTTCTAGACTAATGGTGCTACAAATTTATTTACCACCTGCTTAAAACAATGATAAATAATCTTTTTCCGCTTCAGTTTAGATAAAGCAGCATTTTATATATTCTTCCGATGGGCAAGACAAATAAAAGGAATAGATTGGTAACTTATTCATTTCCTCTCTTCTCTTTTATATCTTTATAAATTTGATTTTATTTACAGAGTAAAAATTTATTCAATATGGATGATTTCATTTTTTTCAATAGTAACGATTGTTAGCTTAGCTTAACAATATTATTATAACATTTCAATCGCCACAGGAAACCAAATTATTATTGTTAATACATAATAAGTTTTACGTAATTCAATAATGTAAGTATAGCATTGACACTAACAAATTCTTAAATCGTGTAACAAAGTTTCTTTAACTAAATAAAACAATATCTTGTTGTTTAAGGGTTATGAAGCCTTCCAGAGTTTATGGTAAATTTGAATGTTTTACAAGAATGAAGGATAGATACTAAATCATATCCGAACCTCAACGAAAGCTCACGATGAACAGAATAATTAACAACATGTTTATTTAAAATAGGTATCAACCTGTATTTAAAATTAAATAAACCCCTTTTTATGAAAAATTAAATTTATACTGAAATACATCATTTGGTTCTGATGCTGCAATAAACTTTCTTTAAGAATAAAAATTAATAATTAATAAAAATAGTCTTTTAAAATCATGCATCATATATCATTTTTTGATCATTGCAATGTTTTATGCATATTTAATATATTTTTGTATACTTTCAAAAAAATATTTTCAATTTAGGATATTTTATAGATTTTATAAATATTTACAGAGCTCGTGTGTTGTATAAAATGTATATTGAAGTGTGAAGACCTCTGAAAACTTTCTTTTCATTTTATATAAAGCTTTTATGTCACCTTGATAAAGAAAATCTGTTGTTTTCTATGTTTGACAAATGTTTGAAATTAAATATTTCATTTATACCTGGATTACTACTAATCTTTCTGTTTTATCAAGATGATTTATTTAATTATCGTATCGTAGTATATATATCTTAATTAATTATTGTACTAACTTTTATCTAGATGAAAACTAAAGAAATATCTTCAAGCGACCTAGATGAAAAAATAACGAGTTATCTGTTGTCTTTATCTAGATGAAAGGAAAATTACCTTTGCACAACACTGTCTGATTATTAAATATAATTAAATAAAGGCATGCCAATTTGAGTTTCCTTTACCCATGGATCGCATGCTGACGTAACGCACTGCGGTAGGATAATTTTGTCCGGCTAAGCAATCCTCTACTGATCAGCGGCGCACTGTGGCGTAAAAGTCCGGCGCATCGCGTTTATCTTAAGTAACAATGCTCACCAAAATACAGTTTTTTACCAATGTTTGAACTGTTCTGTACGAATAACGACAATTAAAATTAAATTTCCACTTGTGCAAGAAAAAACCTGGATACCATTTAGTTTTTGTTCAATTATCTAAAGAATGTTCTGTTGCATTTTTTATGTTAAATTTTAAATAAACTATAAATTACAGTGGTAACTTTAAAAATTACTAATTCAGGCAGGGGGGGTCGAGGGGGTCTGAAATTTTCAGGAGATTTTCACCAAAGATGCTTCTCTTTGCCGTATAAATTAGAACGCAGGGATCAACGGGAAGCGAAATTTGTGACAGATTATTGCTAAAATTAAAAAAAAATCATAATCTTTGTACCTATATTTAATACATCATAATAAATACAAGCGGCATAACTGTAACATAGACTAAAACTACTTAACATGAAAATCTACATGCATATTCTGTTTCACTGGAGATATTTTTAAAATTTATTTATTAAACGCTAGGATGAAATGATCAAGTACGGGGCTAATACTTCAGTATGCGGCTACTTATCAGTTCCAAGGTCGTGCATAAAAGATGCCCTAATTCTTCTTTAATAACACCTGACAGGTAATTTAATCCAAGAACTTGATTTTCGACTGTTATAATCCGTTTTTGTGAGTTTTACACCAGTGTGCCGCGTAACTACATCCCCGCAGACTCTGCGACTCTCTCGCAACTCTCCAAAGGGCGTAGCTTTAATGAAATTTAATTTATTGGGAATCGGAATTTTAAAACAAGCATTGGGCATAAAAAACATCCTATGAAAACAATAAAAGGGTTATGGATAAACATTGCTCAAAACAATTAAGGGGGATTGTGTTACAATAATATTAGGTTTTTAAATAACATTAATTATTAAATAATTATTAAAAAACTACTTGCCTCACACGTCGTACGTGCTTCGTGGTGTACTTGTAAATTGTAATGAAATTTGAAACTTGTTTAAAAACTTCAAACTAAATGTGTTGACTTGTTGGATCAGCGACAACAGATTTGATCATCTTCGGAGACTTTAAAAAAAAAATCAAAACAAAAACATCATTTTAATTGAAGGTAACGTTATTGAAGGTAACAGTTTAGAAATATTAATTGACTACAATAGTTACAATAGATATTCAAATTGAGCACCTCTTGTTGCTTGGCTGTACCCTAAACGGTGAATAAATTCATTCCGTACATTTCTAATCGTTTCGGGAAAAATTAACTCAATTCTGATCGCATTTTCAAATCTACCCCACAAAAAGAAATCGGATGGAGTTAAGTCTATTGACGGCAATTCTATTGCACCGCGTCTTCCGATCCACCGGTTGCGAAAGATGTAAGATACTCTTCAAGTAAAATGATGATTTGTAAAATTGAGATCCTTATTTTATTCTTAAAAACATGGTCACTGAGGGGAGGGGTGTCATGTCATATTTTTAGACTGTAGGTAACAGACCCTGTATTGAAGAAGCTGTATTGAATTCTTGATCATGACGTCTTAGCTCAAAAACAATTGAACATAAAATTGAAAAAAGGAAATTGTGGAAAAAGGTATTCCCAAAAAATAAAAATCGACGTGTCTTAGCGTTTTTCGCAAAACTTTCCAAAAATTCGTTTTTGTTTGACACTCGATATCCCTGACTTTTGTTACACACTGTATATGAAGGGCACAAGCGTTAAGTCTCGCAGGGGCGCGCAATCTTACGTAGTTACGCCACTGCTACTGATAGTACTTTAATATCCTTGGTCATGTTCTAATAGAAGGTAAAATGTGTATAACATGTATTTACAGATAGTCTGAGCAAAATGGAACGTCGTATCTGGTAGTTTCGAGAAGTTTAGTAGAAACTTGTTTTTGTATAACGGGAATACAATTCAACTTAATACCATTCTATTTTTACAGACGTAAAAATCAGCAAACTTTCAAAAACAGTTATCAATTAATTACTATAATTAATTATTATAAGTTAAAGCAGTTTTTCTTATGTGAATTGTTTTAAAAAATATCCTATCTATACAATTTCTCTCATTTTTTAATTTAATCTTTTAAATGCTACATAAAGTGATTTAGTGCATCGTATGTAAGAAATGTACCTACATTTGTTTATTTGAACAAATGCTATAGTACGAGCCCAGACACATATTAATTCGTCTGCTTTCATTTTTTGTTAAACATCACCCCGCAATCTTTACTCCAATCTTTATTCTCTTGCGATCTAGAAAATAACTCTTCCTTGTTGTCAGAAGTGAAGTACTGCAAAAAGTATCTACACCATGCAACAACCGCTTACACCGCTTCTTGCAAGGTTTTTGGGTACTTTTGTCAATCTCTAGACGTGAAGAAGCAGAGAATTCCCTGCAGAATTCCATGACACTTGGCATAGAGTAGGTGCAGGAGCTATACTTTACTCTAGCAATAGGAAACATCCACCTCAAAGCACAAAAGGAAAACGCGGGACAAACATTGCTGGATACAAAATATAAAAAATACCCCAAGAATATATAGTATAATGAGCATACTGTCATGTTATCAACAAGCCAATAAAAAAATTTAAGCAGCAATATTTACATACATGCTGTATGGGTTGCATAACATTTAGGCGAACCGAATTTACATTATCTTCCTTTTAGAGATTTAAATAAATATGTTTCGGTTATATTCAAGAAACCCTCTATGACACACTAAGTAGAAAAAAATAAATTTTAAAGTGATTTTTCTTTTAATTGTGCTATCGATACGTAGAATTTGCACATAATTAGGTATTAAAGCTATTTCAAGGTTTGTGTTCACCTAGGACAGATAATGAGTATGGTAGTGGAAATGTACACAGATATTTATTACTTTACCTGTTAATTTTATTGTGGAAAAATTAAAAGTTTTCGTCAGACTCAACTATTTGGGATAGTTTCATGTTAAATTTGTAGTTTTCAATGTTGAGAAGTCTTTGAACTTAAATATTTTATTGTAATTTTGTCAGGCAAGTTCTTGGGCATAATTGAGATATAAATGCCAATATAGGGATTGTTTATTGTAGAAGTTCTGGTCATTTAAAAACAAATATTGATTCGAATAATTGTTGTATTCTGAAAGTATGAAAATTAGCTACTGATTAATAGTTGGGTACCAAAAACTTATGTAATAATAATTGTCCCATAGATTTTAAGGATAAAGTTTATAACAAGAAAAGGAAGCAACAAATTTTAATAATGTTTCTGTGTAGGGGAAAATTAAGTTGGAAAATTAAAGAAAGGAAATTTTCCTCTATCCATTAATAATATTTGTTTAAACAATTAGTTGAATTTTTAATAACAATATGTTTATGTAATTTTAGTAACAAAACTATTCATTTGTTTTACACTAAAGATTTTTAGTTGGAACCAGAAATATTACCAAGTTATTCAATTGTTTTTCAAAAAGGTATAAATTGAAGGTTATGTTTAATGTTACGTCAAAATGTTAAGAGTTATAAAGTTTTACTTGAATTTAAGTAGTGCAATTAATAATAAACCATTTTAAATTAAATAAATAAACAGTGCCCTGAAGTTAATTAGTGTTTTCTTTTTTGAATTTCCTTTTGTAGAAAATTTTTTTTTTGATAAATATGGAGTTTTGTCGCTGGAAATGGGATGGAATTTTGAAAATTATTTATGAATAAATTTAAACGGATTTACCTTATGTCTGAAATACACATGGTATTAATAATTTCAACTTTATTTAATAACACCACATCTTTTTAATGAAGAGAAGTGGAATTTTGTGGCATCTCGACCATTTTTATTCTGAATCAAATGGAAACAGGGAATTTTGCAGATTACTACTAATTCAAATCGGTAATGTTATAAGGCGCCAATATTTTGAAGTTTGAATTTAATGTAAGGTAATTATTTACTTTTTAAAGTAGTTCTAATAGTAATGGAAATATTAATTAACAAGACAAAGGGAATTATATTGTCTTATAATTCATTTTTCTTTCATTCTTTATATAGATGTTATATTCTGAAATGAATAATATTTAAGAAAGCCCCACGGGCAAACATTTAAACTATGAGATGATATTTCTAAATAAATAAAATAATCGTTTCATTTTATTTTGGCTAGCATTACTAAAAACGAAAATATAACAACCCTAAATAGCTTTTCTATTTTCCAGTAGGCTGACCCAGTTTTGTTTTGATCGAGCATGACAAACAAATAAAAAAAATCTTATTGATTCTTGCACCTGGAAGAAAAGAACTTACTAGAGGCCACCCCTGGACTGCTGTACTTGGACAAGAGATTTTCTTTGACCCTGTATATAAAATTTAATACTTGCATCCACATCAAAATAAAAATAAACACTTTTATAAAATGAAAACACAGATTTTTATTTGATTAAAGATTAAATAAAAAAAAACTTTACCAAAAGACAAACAAAATCCTTAAACAGGAATATCTTCCTTCAGTTTGCTTAAATGAAACTTGAGTGGTTGTCAACCTGACATGGGGGTTGCAGCCGTATTCATTTAAACAGACTGGCATTAAATAAAATAAATTCAACCAAATAAATTGCTTTTTTTTGTTTATTGTTTCCAGCCTTATTTTGTGGAACTCCATAATCATGAAATAAATAAAGATTATTAAAAGTTTCACAGTTTTATTAAAATATACCTGACAATATTGTTTCGACAGCTATGCTGTCATTATCAAAGGTAATATAATTATAAACAAACACGTCGCTAAGGTAGATACAAAATAGGTAACTAGATAAAATAATAATAATAATAATAAAAATTAATAATAAAAATCATAATTAAACATCTAATACTTCCAGTAACGGAGAATTACTGAGCTCAAGTTGTTCATTCATTAAAGGTACCCTGAGTTTGTGTTTGTATATCTCAAAGGCTTCTAAAATGTCTAATTTGCGTTTGTTATTACAAAAATGTAGGAATTTAATATTATTTTGAGGAGTCATTGTGTGATTTTGTTCTAAAAGGTGTTTGGCGTAATTCGATTTTTCAGGATGTTTATTTTTGTAATGACGTACGTGTTCTTTATATCTTATGTCAAAATTTCGAAGTGTTTGTCCAATATATACTGAACTACAAAAAGAACAATTTAAACGGTTAATGCCCGATTTCATGATATCATGTGTTCTGTCTTTAGCATTAAATAAAAATGAAAAAGTGTTAGTGTTGGTTTTAAATGTTATTTTATAATTGTTGGTTTTTCTTAGTATATGTGCAATTTTTTCTGATATTTTGCCAAAATATGGTATAGATATGTAATTTGTGTCTTCTGTTTGATTGTCAATGGGATATATTCTTTTGATAGCTAACCTATAATCTTTTTGTTTAATTAAAGTGTCAATCATGTTCGGATTATAATGATTTGCATGTGCTAGTTGTTTAATGGTTGATATCTCTTTGCTAAAATCTGATTTTGTTAGTGGAATAGTTAAAGCTCTGTGTACTAACGATATGTAGGCTACTATTTTATGTGTATTATGGTGACAAGATTCATTTGGTATTGTTATGTCTGTTTGTGTTGGTTTTCTGTATATGGAAAATTCAAATAGATTGTCTGCGTTAATCTTGATATTTAAGTCTAGAAAGTTTATAGCCCTGTTTTGTTCTGTTTCTAGTGTAAATTTTATATTAGGGTGGATACTGTTTATAAGAATTAAAAATTCATTGATAACCTCAAAAGAACTGTCAAAACAAGCTAAAATGTCATCAACATAACGAAACCAGAAGATAATGTGTTTAGAGAGGTTTAATTCAAATATTCGATCTTCAAACTTGTCCATAAATATGTTAGCTAATAGAGGACTTAGAGAATTACCCATAGGTAAACCATCCTTTTGTAAATAAATTATGTTATTAAAAGTGAAATAATTTTGACTTATACAAAGGTCAAATAATTGAATTAACTCTAACCTTTTAACTAATTCTATATTACTATTGATTAAGAAACTATCTAATAAAGGAATACATTCTTGTGGTGGTATTCTGGAGAACATGTTGCAAATATCAAAACTAACAAGTTTTGAATGTGGTGGAAGATGTATGTTTTGCAGCTTATCTACTAATTCTAATGAATTTCTAACAGAGTATTTCGATTTGTAACCTATCGTGTTAATAATCTGGTTCAGTTTTTTGGATAAAATGTGATTAGGTGCATTGATGTATGATACAACTGGTCTTATTGGCATATTCTGCTTGTGGGTCTTCACTAATCCATACAGTTTAGGTATTTGTGGGTTTTTATTAATGATTTGTTGCTTTTCTAATTCTGAAAAGCAGATATTGCAGTTTTCTAAACCTTGTTTTATTTCTTTTTGGAATTTTGTGGTTGGGTTTTTGTTTAACGTTTCAAAATTTTCTTTATTAATAAATTCATTAACTTTTTGTATGTAAATATCTTTTGAAAGAATTACCAAAGTGCTAACCCTTATGCTTACAATTGAAATAAATAAACTTTGAAATTGTTGTTAAAGCAACAAGTTTGTTCATTAAGAGCCCTTTTTAACTTAATCCAATTTAAAATGTTTACTGTTGTATCGGTAAGACAGCCTTCATTCCAATCAGCTGTTCATAAAAATCCATATCAGTCGATAATCCATACCCATTGATATAAAAAAAATCCAATATTAAAATCTTCGATTTTAAATTAAAATAATTCTTTACAAATCCAATATTTGTTGAAATTCCAAATAAATCGTCTTTGATTTATATAACAGGTGAATATTCAAGTCACATATGATATAAACGTTGTTTACTAACAAAAGATATGGGTTAAAACTTCATTGCCTAAATTTTATTTTTAGATTCCGATCATGAGTCAATCATAGATTCACCCTATGACTTTTATCGACTAACCTTGTTAAATTTTCAAAACTCTTTTATATTATGTTTTCAAGAAACATTTAAGGACAACGAAATTTTTCAAAGACTTGAGCATCACAAAATATCATGACGTCACGAAAACTATCATATGTTTATAATTAACACTAATTTTAATTCTAAAGACAGAAAGGTAACTGGCAAAGAGACAAATAAATTGACATAACACACTTATGGTCTAAATTGAACAATAACAAAGAAAATCAATAAAAACGATCATCTGTCACCGATCTCATTTACACTGAAAACCCATCACTCTCCAGCTGTCCCTGTACAAAAACATTTACATAATTATTCAAACTAACCCAAACATAATATGGAGTTTACACAAATTATAACAAAATAACACAGAAAAACTTAACTTAAAAATGTAACCTTCCATTTTAGACATCAAGCGATGCTTTTATAAGATTCGACTAAATATCAACATAAATGAACTCAAAATTTACTTGAGACTATCTCTAGTAAATCTATCTCTATCTCTAATCTAATACCTTCATTTACTTAAATTCAATTCTTCCAAATCCAGGATTCCGTAAGTAAATTGTAACATTTTAAATACCAAAGTACTGATTTGATTTAACTATTTCCTGTGAAATATGTACCCGAAACTGATTCAGCTAAATGAAAAAAAAAGAATTCTATTCTACGTTCAACAATCGTTAAACTCAAATATAGCAACAAGATAAAACCTTCCAGAAAAATGGAAAACTATCCTAACATGTAACCAGGCTTACATACAACATGTTTTACTATAAAACAGCACAATTGATCTACATCCTTTTTGAAACTATAAATCTTTTTATATGAAATTGAGGTTATGTGTGTGTGATAAATTTCCTAGTTTTAAAACCTATCCTAACTTGATAATGTAGCCTTTAACTTAAATAAAACTCCTATCCTAGCATGTCTATCTTTCTTTTATTGATGAGTCTATATCATCTCAATATGGCATCTAATTTTCTTTTTTGTTTATTTAATTTTAAGTGTTTTGTTTTTTAATTTAGTTTGTTTTCTTCTTTTTTGTGTGGTGTTAAATAAATTTTTTTATTTGAATATTTTTTAAAAGTAACATTGGGTTTATTTATTTTGTTTATGTGTGGTCAGTTAACAATCTTCTATAGATCTAATTTAGTTAGTGCCCTATTGAAGCGACCCAATCGAGAAGTCCCATTTATGCAAGGAATTTGTTTTCCAATTTTACTTATAGCCTGAGCATTTTTATTTGATGGTAAAGGTTTGTATTTGTGTATGTCTTCACTGTACTTTTGCCAGATGTCTGTTTTATGTGTTATTGATTCTAAACAATTATAAATCAAATTTAAAATTTATCACTTTTCAATTATCATCGATTTATTTGGGACATTTACAATTATTTATTTATTAGCCCCCCCTTAAAAGCATCATATTAATACGTATTTTATAATTAATGTAATAAATGTAATGTAAACTGTATACTAAAATGTGATACTATTTATTTTTCATATTTTAAATCAATGTACGCCCCGCCATTTTTACCCTGAGATTTTTCTTCTGATCTACGAAGTAGCTGTTTCTTGTTGCTAGTGTGAAGTATTACTCCTGCACCTACGCTATGCCAAGCTTAATGAAATTCTATAGGGAAGTTTCGTCACACCATCTCGAGACTGACGAAAGTACCCAAAAACCCAGCAAGAAGCAGTGTAGGGAAACCCCTTTATAGAATTTTATAAAACATGGCATGGTATAGATGCAGATGCAGTACTTCACTTATGGCAACAAGAAAGAGTTACTTTCTATACCAGAAGAAAATTTTGGAGTAAAGATTGTGGGGTGACTTTTAACAAAAATGAAAGTAACGAATTAATATGCACCAGGGCTCGTATGAAGAAGAAGTTGATAAACTTCTGAAAAGCTACTGAAACGTAAGTTAGTATATCAAACTGTGTAATCTTAGTGATCTTATTTATTATAACACCTACAAACAGCAATTAAATAATTATTGTTAATCGTAAAATTTATTTAACGAACATTAATGAACTATAAGCATCTAAAACATATTTATTACTTTATAGTCTATAAGAAAATACCCCTTTCTCCAACGAATTGTTTGTTATTTTTGTTGTAACCGCAATTTTGTTATCTGTATTGAGGTGATATCAAATCACTGTATTGAAAATTTTATCGACCGAACAGAAACGTTAATACAAATATCTTTATATCGGATTTAAATCAAAAGAGGGACATGCTATGTCATGGGCATAATTAATATAAAGGTTATAGATAGGACCACAGTTAGGTTCATTAATGTTTAAATTAAAAACTTAAGAATAACGACTTCATGCAAACATAACCTAGCTTTCTCATGCATAATAATAATAGGTTTCATTTTCAGAGAAAGGATATCAATTAGTTAGATTGCTTGATCATAGGTACGTTTATGCAACCAATGTTACTTTGGGACGGTTTCCCACTTGTTAGGAAGAAGTAATTTCCATATTAAAATTTACATATTACGATGTTTAACGTTAGATAGATTTTTCTATATTCCAGGAGACCAGCTCAGTTTCATGTTGTTAATTAGCTGAAAATAGATTAATTAGGTCAATCTTATTATGACTGATACAATACAATTAATTTTTGAATTTGTTTACAAGATTTCTGGTCACTTCTATTAATGAAGGTATTGAATCCTGTCGTTCGTGTTGATATGACTCTTATACTCTTTTCCTGTTTTTCCTCGCCATTGTTTTGATGCAAGTGCTTAGAGTACTGTATGCTGCACATTTTGAGCATAATTTGATTAATGTTGATTTTATATTTAAGTTGGAATTTGTATATGCATCAATTGGTGTATACATTGTATTGCGTACTGTAAAAATCATGTTTATATTAAATTGTAAAGATGTTTCTATGGAGAAATTATTTGTATTACCTATATCATGTATTCCTGTAACTAGCTTGTAAAGGATGAACCTTGATTTGTTGAACTTTATATGTAATTAGATCGTAATGAGTTTTGTACATTGTCAAACGTTTTTCTCGAACATCTTCGTTACGATACATTTTGGGATAATGAATGTATTATACTTTATTGATCTTCGTTTCAAGGGCTACAATCCTATAATAACAGAATTAAGATTAGTGATAAAAAATATCAGCTGTGCCGGATTAGTGACGTCACGAGCTTACTCGATGTTTCATTGTTTTGAAAAAGTGTCATAGTTTTCTTTTGTTCTGCCATAAACTATATAAGCTGGGGCAAATTGTAACAAAGTCAGTCGATAAAACGTAGAAGGCAGAACTTATGCCCGGATCCGGATAGAATCTGTAATTAATTTGAGGTTAGATATTCAACCATATGTTTATGACGCAAATGTCATATATGAAACAAAGTTAAAATAAATTAAAGTGTTACCTGAACGTTTTTTAAAAGGATTAAAAGAAGATTTAATAATTGTGCAACAATAATACAAAGTGAACGTGATTGTTTTAGTAAATTCTGATTGAATTTATTTTTTGACATCGATCTACGTATCGACGATATTTTATAAACAAGAAGTCAGCTGACAGGTTCTGTCACAGTGTTACCAATAAAAAGGATTAACTTTTAAAAGGGGAAAGTATATCGTAATATACAAGGTTGGTTATAATAAATGATTCTTGTCAAGTTCATAAATAATAATGAACTTGTAAAGTTCATCCTCAAATATAAAATTATTTGGTTTAGTTTATTAAGTTCTTTTCAGAATTTATTTGATTTGAAGTAAACAAAACAACTAAATTTCTTTTATATAAAATTTATTTTTATTTGACAATTATTTTTATTTATAAACAAACTTCATTTGTGTTGGTTTGTTCAAACGAATGACCGTACTGATCCTATGTCAGGTCACTACAATTATTTCTAACGTTTGAGAAAACCTGAGAATTTATTTCTCAATTACCAATTGTATTATCTTGAATAACATTTTTTTATTTTGACGTTCTATTTAGATTTTTATTTTTGTTCGTTAAATAAAGTTTATGGTGTTTTCAATTTTACATATGTGTTTAATTGATGTTAATACAAGCATCCAGCGTTCTTTTCTTTTAAATTCAGAGTTTAGTAGTAGTTGTCCAGCTTGCAGGAGCTTTAGTGTTTACGATATAAGTTTTTCTTCCTTTCCAGGCATAAAAGTAAATAAGAGTCTCGTAATTCAAATAATTTATGCTTTACTGAGCAAACCTGAGCTAGCTGAGAGGAATAAAGAAAAATATCTGTGGTGTATTCTCATTTCAATCCACCGTATATAATTTATGTTTATATTTGGAACGGTGGATATATTGTACTTTATTTTATATTCAAAGATCACCGCAGTATATATAACCATTTGTAAACTGCTATTATTTAGCGGAGCTAATAAATAACTAAACATTTCTCCTACCACGCTGTATTTAATAAATATTAATTTTTCCACAGCCTATTCATGTTTAAAAATATTTTCGAATTTTGTTTTCGCTTACTTAAGTTTTATTGTAGTTCACGATTCACTGTTGAGTATGATTTATAAAGTTAAACAAATTTTAAGTAACAAACTTCAGAAATTACATACAGGCATGTACTATACATACAGTAGGTACATTTCTAAGTGGATGATTCAACGTTTAAGATTTATTTACAACGTCATTATAAATATCATATCTTCGTCCGCTAGAATAGCACATCAATCAATGGATGTGAATGGGGAATCCTTCTATAGATGATATATTCACTCACATTTAGTTGCACGTGTAGTTTTCTTTAATACTGACGAGTGCACGATTAAAACTAACGCTTTTACGCAGAAGAAAGCCTTCACCAACCATTGTAACTAACATATTGAAGAATGAAATAGTAACATTTTGTGTCTTCGGTTTTTGCGTTTATGAACGCAATGTAAGTCTATTATATGTCGTATTTCATCGATGCTGCATATGAATTTTATTAAGTAAACCCACCCTCTACTATGTTTTTATAAAATATTATTTTAGCCCGCTATGGGAATATTTTCTCATTAACTATTCGTTGTTTCTTTACAACTTTTGATAAACATTTGCATCAAGCCTGTTGGTTTATTATCTCTATAATTTTATTGTATGAAATTGGAAATTCAGGTTGGTATACTCCAGACTCTGTAAGTTCCAATGCACGTCACATCCTACGTCATAACCTCAAATGGCGTCATTAAATAGTATGTTTACATTCTTTACATGAGTATTTATGTATATGCAATCAATTTAGCACATGGATATACGTTTGTGTTGCCAGGTATACAAAAATGAAAATAAAAATCGATTGTAGATTTATATGTAAGCGAGAAATAGCAGTATTACCAACAGTCGAAAGACAAATATGAAATTAATACGCAGTTAATTCTTTTACAGTTTGCATTTCGAGTATAAATTCAAAATATAATAGACTTGAATTTTATTTATATTTATTTTATTTATTTATATTTATTTTTGTCAAGTTTACAAAAACCGCCTTTTAAGAATTTAAAAAGATTATTGATGACGTGCATCGGAACTTACAAGGTATGAAGTATAGTTCCATACCCAACAAAATGTCTCCCGCCCCAAGTGTAGAGCGTTCCGTAGTCACCAAAGAGGGTCTGCAAGTTCTGTGTTTTCTTTAAGAAAGGAAGGAAAGACGTTAAGAAAATCAGAGAGACGTAGAATTTAAAAAAAAATTAAATTTTAAAGATACCGTGTAAGTAATTCAGTTAAATTAGTTGGTTTAATCCATAATTTATATCTAGGAATGGTTACAGCTAATGACGCTATAACAAAAGAACTCGGAGAAATTTAGAAAGCAGCAACAGTGAGCAGTCTTCTACCGGTATTGATGGTGTTTGTATAGTTCTTGTTGAACTCAACAATTCTTGTTGAACGCTTAACTCAATTAGTGTAGTTGTCAAGAATAAACAATATGAACATTAAATCTCTAATTTTTCTTATATATGATTGACTAAGTGGTCAAATTTAATCTAGATTTAAGTAGTAGATAAATAAATAAGGAAAAGACTCGCTGCGAATAAGTAACTCAAACGCGCATATCCAATAAACATTTTTTTACTTGTAGTAACATCTGGTTATATGAAGGATATATAAAAGTATCTAAAGTATATAAGAAAGATTTATTAGAGTTTTATAATATTACTGTAAGCTCTAAGTATATAATGAAGTAATATAAATATTCCCATCACTATTTTATAAAACTTATACGAGGGTGGTCCCAGAAGTACCCGACCTGACCAAGAGGTGGCGGTAGTTATTTGAAATAATCACTGTATTGGAAAGTACGCAGTCTATAAAGCATATGTTTCAAGTTTGAAAGCGCCACGTTGTTCAGTATTTGTTTGGCAGCCATCAATAGTGAACGTTGTTCTAGTTCTCGTAGAACTGGATTCTACTCTGGGTGAGTCTGCTCCTTCGTTTACAACAGTTAAATTTTGGGTAGCGGAGTTTAAACGAGGCCGTACGAGCTGCCAAGACGAGCATCGCAGTGGTCGACCAAATGAGGTGACGACTCCAGAAATGGTGAAAGAAATCCACAAAGCGGTACTTGATGATCGTCGACTGAAAGTGCGCGAGCTAGCAGACATTACGGGCATTTCAAAAAGTGCGGTACATCGCATATTATCTGAAAATTTGGACATGAGAAAGCTGTGTGCAAGATGGGCGCCGCGTTTGCTCACACTCGAGCAAAAACAGTGTCGTGAAAATGTTTCAATTGAGTGTTTAGCGAAGTTTCATAGCAACAAAGCAGAATTTCTGCGCCGTTTCGTAACAATGGATGAAACATGGGTCCATCATTTCACACCCGAGACAAAAGAACAATCGAAACAATGGACTCAAAAGGGAGAACCGGCTCCAAAGAAGGCGAAGACCGTTTCATCTGCAGGCAAGGTTATGGCGTCGGTTTTTGGGATGCGCGTGGAATAATTTTTATTGACTATCTCGAAAAAGGAAAAACTATCAACGGCCAGTATTATGCAAACTTATTGCAACGTTTGAGCGAAGAAATCAAGCAAAACCGGCCGCATTTGGCTAAAAAGAAAGTGTTGTTTCATCACGACAACGCGTCAGCTCACAAATCCGTTATTGCAATGGCCAAAATTAATCAATTAAAGTTTGAATTGCTACCTCATGCACCATATTCGCCAGATTTAGCCCCCTCGGATTATTTTCTGTTCCCAAACTTGAGAAAATGGCTCAGTGGTCAAAGATTTTCCAACGATGAAGAAGTGATGTCAGCAGTTAATGGCTATTTTGAGGAGCAAGACAGTTCTTATTATAAAAAGGGTATCGAACTTTTTTAACACCGCTGGGAAAAGTGTATAGAGCTGAAAGGAGATTACGTTGAAAAATAAATAAATCTTTTTCCAAAATTTTTGTGTTTTCTCTGTTGGGTCGGGTACTTCTGGGACCACCCTCGTAGTAACCGATACCACATAGTTACGGGGGACTCAACTGAGGAGACGAATCGGCAATGGGCGTTCCAAACATTTGCGTACCCAATGGCCTGTATTTTAAAAAATTTTCGTTAGAGGGCGCTTCGGTCCTTGACAACGCTCAGACCACGCTGGCCATTGTTGACAGTTCGCTGGAGTGCCATATGGGTCGCAATGTTTCATAAAAATTAGCCAGATTTGCGATAAAATTTGCGATAAATCGCATAATCTGTCAACACTGTCAGCGTTGTCCAGAATCGTAGCGCCATCTAGAAGTAACGTTCAAACTTGAATTAACGTTCAAGGTCGGGGACGCTTTATTTGACTCGTTTCGTCTCCTCAGTTGAGTCCCCCGTACACATAGTATATCAGACATTATCTCATTATAAAGCCAATATTTGTGAAGTTATATAACGATGTTATTAATTGTTTTTATAAGTACTAGATACTATAATAAAATAGGATTGCAATGTGTCATATGTTTTTTGTTTGCTTGTTAAATGTTGTAATTTAAATATGAATAGTGGCCGATAAAATAACTTCTAAAAAAGTTAAATACAGCAGAGCATGTTGACTGAAAATTTAAAACGATTTTTCCTTCCTTTTTTTGGTGGAGGAAAGGGCAGTGTACCTTGCCTTTCCATACCGAAAGCACAGTTGTTAAGGACGGTTTAGTTTTTACTGATCACGCTCTACGTTTTCGAGAATACCCACTGGACTGACTGAAGTGACAACTGACAGAAACTATAGTTTATAACTGAAACACGACTCCCTCAAGTTAATGCGGGAAATTTAAAAACTGAAATCAAAATACTGCGATATAATAAGAATATTGCCACGAACGTTATATCACTTAAAGATATATAGTAGTGTGTAACTTAAATGTATTTATGGTTGATACTACAATTTCCAGTGTTTGTAAAAGGATTTAGTGTCTTCCGCCATGACGGTATAGAGTATATACAAAACTTAAAGAGACATTCTTTAATGGTATTATTTAAAATTAAATATTTAACTTATTTGATACATTATTTTGATATATTTAACTATACCCTAACCAAAGAGTAGTATATTATAAGAGGCAAAACATCGCGCGGCGTCTTTGATCTCACGTCATCAGATTCAATGACCTTGGAACGCTTGGCCCTTTAACTCGGTTGAAAGCGCGCGAAATTTAAATATCCACCACGTCTCAACTCAATCAGCTAGCGTCCAGGGTTGTTAATTTCCGTATGTATACTAGTTGGGCAGTATATAAGGGATGATTTTAATAAAACTATACACCAATTGTTGTCTTTATTCAATTTAATTCAAATCTTTATTGTATATAAAGTTTTACAAACATAAAAAGCTTATTACAAGTGATTGGTAGATACATATATGGTATTCTCTCTCAACAATATAAAATATTTAATAATCAACTAATGATAACATTTCTCATGAATTGCAGTTCATTATAGAATGATATTTAGTATGTATTTAGTATACAAACTATAAATTACTTATTGAATGGTTTTTCACCAGTGTGAGTTAACATGTCCTTTAAACAGTAAACATTTATAAGCACATAGATTTCACTCAAATGGTTCTCACCAAAACATGTATGTTTTAAGACTAACACTTTGAGTAACTTTTGAAAACATTTGTAGTCACACAAATTACATTCAAATAGTTTCTCGCTACTATGAGTTAACAGGTCTTTCGGAAATCGAAAGAAGTGAATGTCGTTGTCATCGAAATAAAATGTATTCCTGCAGTTCTTGCAAACACCCGCGGTGTTTACGTTTTTCTCCATTGATGTTTTGCTTCACTATAAATGTTCAATTGTTTGTTTATTTAACTCTCATAATCACAAAAAAAACACACTACATATTAACTCTTTGTCGCAATATGGGTACACTTTCACGGAACACATACGAAATAACGAATTGACTTGACAGGTATAAGAGAATGAAAATAAGCATCCATCTTTGGCATCTCTGTGCTCCAGTCTAATGGCATCGCAACAAACTAAGAGCGAGCCGAAAGTAATCGAGAATCGGCGATGGGCCCTTTAAAGCGGTTTTTGTATTCTATCTCTCTCGGAATTGAGGTTTCTCTACCAACTTTCGCCTCTTATAATATCTACTCTTTGCCCTAACATACAAATGAAGAATCCAGGTCAACGCGTGATCAACAGCTGTGAAAACATTCAGATAAGATAAGAGTGTAGGCAGCATATTATGTTACCAGGGCTGTTAAAAAAAGTCAGCAGCGTACGTTCGGATAGTACTTTTTAAAATTATGTAAATTTGTCATCGTTGAATTATGTATTCAACCCTAATAACGAGTTATAATTAAAAATTTCATTACGTTTTAAATGTTATAATACAATTACTTGAACTAAAATATTTGTTACTATATAAATAAAAACAATGTTAACCTGTAAATTATGAAAAATTAATGTCAACATATAAATTATACAGTCTATTATACCTGATAATTGATTCATAAAAGCAGTAGTAATAGAGGCTTAATAATGAAATCATATTGGACATATATTATAATAAGACATAATAATAATACTAATAATAATAATAATAATAGGCTGTTCGTGTATTTATCATCCAAAAATGCTTTAACATTTCTTGTTTTCACCTTATATATACCACCAGGACTGTCTCCTGAAAGCTTGAAATTATTTCTCGATACCTTCTCTATTCTGGATATATTAAACAGCAATAGTAAAGTGGTTATAATAGGAGATTTCAATATCCCTACCTATAACAGTCATGTTGAAGACAGATCATACCTCGTTCTTAGTAACTATCAAAATTTCCTTGGACTTGATCAATACAATTTCATAGTAAATTCGCTTAATAGAACTCTAGACTTGGTGTTTTCTGACACCAATATTGTTGTTACCCGGGATATGACCCACTTAGTTGAGAAAGACAAATTTCATCCTGCTCTTTCTATTACAATTCCAGAGTGCCAGCCAACACTGCGTTTTTCAGCAAATACGCAAATAAAGAAGAAGGCCTATAACTTTAAAAAAGCAAATTTTCCTATTTTATATTCTGCTTTATGCGACATTGACTGGTCTTTTCTCGATTCTTATACTGACATTAACAGTGCCTGTTCTGAGTTTTATAAAATATTGTATAAATTATTTGATGAAACTATTTCATTATTTCAATCCAATAAATCTTGCCGGAAATATCCTCCTTGGTATAGCAAACGTATAATACGTTTAATACGCAAAAAGAATAAAATTCATTCCAAAAATATGGTTCCACATTTCACTACTCTTTGTATAGAGAGGTACGTTTACGTATTAAGAAAGAAACATCACTTGCCTATAATGGGCACCACTCACGGTGTCTCCCCCGACGACGTCGGCGAAAACGTCGTCGACGACGTCGGGGACAAGGTCGAAATAATGAGGTAATGTTTACATTTACTGTAATTTAATGCATGACTGTGTATAATAAAATTATGAATATCGTATTTCTTTTAAGACATCAAAATGAAAGAAAGTAGTTTTGAGCATAATAAAATGCGTACTGAATTTCTTTAAAGTATTTCGAAATAGCTTATGCAATTAACAAAACTTTTCATAAGCGGAATAATATTGATATCCATCGATAGAATTACAAGTAACCCTTTATTATAAAACGAAAACTCTTTGTTTTTTTTATTAATCTCATTCTTAATTTAGTTTAAAAATGGATATAATTAACGCAGGATTTAGGAGTTCTGGTGCGCAAATAAGGATTTCCTATAAAGGACTAAAAATATCATGTTTAAAAATGTAATGGTTTCACTGTCGCTTCCTTTTCCGTGTAGTTTTAAAATTTTATGCTGATGGTACATAACCTTATACTATATCTATCTTTTTCGGGTTTACTTGAATTATTTCATTTTTATTACATTTGTTTACAAACAACTGTTTACAACTGTGAAAATAAAACCCTTGTCAACTGTAAATTATTATTAGGCAAAATAAACATATACATCTGGGATTACTAAAAAATATATGCTTTCTTTATTATACTTTTTAAGAAAACATTATGAATTCAATATGCTGTGAAACTTTCAAGTGATAAGATGGATTTTTATAAATTATCTTTGAGAAAAAAAATTGCAGTTGGTGTGGCAGTTGCCTTGTGCTTCGAAGAAGAAGAAACTGAAACACCACGAAAAAAAAGAAAATATGGTTTTTAGATCGCAAACAATATTCACACATGTCCTTGTTAAAAGAATTGCGACAAAATGAGCCGAAGGATTTTTATTATAAGGTTATGTACCATCAGCATAAAATTTTAAAACTACACGGAAAAGGAAGCGACGGTGAAACCATTACATTTTTAAACATGATATTTTTCCGACGATTATCACTACCAAATTTTATCAAAAGTCCTTTATAGGAAATCCTTATTTGCGCACCAGAACTCAGAATCCTAAATCCTGCGTTAATTATATCCATTTTTAAACTAAATTAAGAATGAGATTAATAAAAAAAACAAAGAGTTTTCGTTTTATAATAAAGGGTTACTTGTAATTCTATCGATGGATATCAATATTATTCCGCTTATGAAAAGTTTTGTTAATTGCATAAGCTATTTCGAAATACTTTAAAGAAAGTAATTCAGTACGCATTTTATTATGCTCAAAACTACTTTCTTTCATTTTGATGTCTTAAAAGAAATACGATATTCATAATTTTATTATACACAGTCATGCATTAAATTACAGTAAATGTAAACATTACCTCATTATTTCGACCTTGTCCCCGACGTCGTCGACGACGTTTTCGCCGACGTCGTCGGGGAGACAACGTGTATGTGCTATTTAAGAAATACATTGGCGATATACAGTCAAATATTTCAGCCGATCCAAACAAATTTTGGTCGTATGTGCACACAAAGAAATCTGAAACTCGAATACCTGGCCTAATTGAGGATCATAATGGACAACAGTTTGACACACCAGATACCATCGTTGACGCATTTCGTAACTATTTTTCAAGTGTTTATATACAATCCAACCCTTCTATGGTTAATAACTCTTCATCCATAAACAATATGCCTTTAATTAAGATTGATTATATATCAGAAGACGACATCATGACCGCCATAAAAAAGTTGAAAAATAAGTTTACATCTGGCGTGGATATGGTGCCTAGTTTTCTTATTCGTGACTGTGCTTCTGTGTTAGTAATGCCGTTACATTCGTTGTTTAATCTTATACTACGTTCGTGAACATTTCCTGATACCTGGAAGCATGCACGTGTCTCTCCTGTTCTTAAAAAAAGGAAGTCCATCTACTGTTAGAAATTACCGACCTATTTCTATAATATGTAATTTTTCCAAAATCTTTGAGACAATTATTTATAACGTAGTCTATTCGCACGTCAATCAGTATATATCTCCGTCTCAACATGGTTTCGTGTCAAAGCGATCTACAGTAACCAACTTGGCTTATTTCACACAGTATGTATCTTGATTGTAGGGGTCAGGTGGATGTAATTTACACGGATATTGCACTGTTTAATAAAAGCCTTTGATGCAAAAGCCTTTGATCAAATTGACTTATACATACTTACTTATTGAAAATTATTTTAAATTTTAAAATTATTTGGCGACACAAAAAAGTTAATCACCCTAATTTGAAGGTTAGCAGATTCCTGTTATAGTTGGTAAAATTACCTGCTTATTTGTTGACAAGATGAGCACATTACCTTCCTTTAATTCGTTCCATTTAAAATAAAATTCCAAAAACTTCTCCAAATAATAACAGTCTGAACACCTAAGTTAAACACTGCAGTTTATTTCACTTTAAGTTTACTTTGATTGTTCATTACAATTATTAGTAATTAAATGATTAAGAACCTATAAAAAGAATTAAAAACACGATGACATTTGTCATAACCTCACTTTGTTAGTTAAAGTGACGTAAAATCCACCAAATAAATTTTATCAAAATAACGTACAAACTGACATGAGTTCTGCTCTGTATGGAAATTCAAGAGAAAGTAACCGAGTTTTCGTGCTGTTTTTATAATAATTGAAAAACAATTGCGAATCGCTAGCGATTTTTCTAGTTAGGAACTAGATTCATTTGGTTTGTTACTAGAAACAAAACAGCATCGTTTACAATAAATTCTTTAACCAAACTGTTAATAATAAATTAAATTAATTGTGTAAATAAATGTTATAAAACGAAAGATGAGAATTTTCCCTTGATTTTGATACCTAACATGGCTATAAAAATGCAAATTTAGAGAGGATTCATTGGTAACCATCCTGAATTTTCTCACAAACATTACTTCACAAAAATTCAAATAAAAACATTTTAACATCTTGCTACATCCTTTTCTTATCATAAAATTAATCCTAAGATCCTATCAAATAAACATTACATAAATTTTGACACCAAAATTATGAATATAAACTAAATTTTAACATTCTAGCAGACCCGTTTCGATTACTGAAACGTTACAATTTCGGGATTTCAAAGGCCTAAACCTTCTCTACAAAAAGTTCCCCCACTTTAACATTCTAGTGTCAAATACACCCTAGAACTTGGTTAACAATATTGCAGTAAAATGCGTTACTTAGAAATTCAAATAACATTGAAAAATATCCATCTACTATGGAAAATTATAAATCGTCAAAGAAATAGAACATTTTCTGAAAATTCAATAATAAAAACTGTAAGTAAAGTAATAAATACTTGTGTATACCTTCTTACCGATGCCTTAATAATTTTCAGGTGAAAGCATGCCATAAAATGGCTTCAAAAAAAATCTAAATATCAAAATATCAACCAACGACATAGGATCGTTCATCATGAAATTGAGTTTGCGAAATTCAAGTAAAGAACCTGTTTAAGATTTATCCCTTTCCATCTCATAGTGTTGTAGTGGGTATCCTCAACATATTTAATGCAAAATGTTATTGTTTTAAAATAAAGAAAATAGCGAAATCCTTCTTTCGCCTGGAAGATAGGCAACACATCGCGCGTGCATGTAATGCGGGATGCCTAATTGCCTATATCATAACAATAGATACATTTTATCACTCAAAATGTGGTTGGATAACAAGTTATATAGTGGTAACCAAACGTTTCTGCTACTATTATTTAGAAACTTTGCAGTTACACGACGTTACTAAACAAAGTTGTTCGCAACTCTTATAAACTGCTAAGTTTAAGCTTTTTACGGAGTTTATAAAAGAAACATAGATGTTATCGTTACTTAATTATATTTAAATTAAAGTTATATAAACTTAGCGATCGGTTGTAGTTACTTTAAATAAATAAAAATGTTTATTGGGTGTTTAAACCTTTGTATGTATACGCTTCCTACGTAGATATCTATTAATTACGTAAATGAGCATACTGGATTCTTCTCTTCCTTGTCGGTGGTTTGAAGTGTAACACTTGAGATAAGCAACAATCTCGAACCTCCACTAACTACTTTAGTCCGTTATTGCCATGTTGATGGAATATGGACCTGTAGAAATGGTCATTTTATAGTTAAAGGTAGTATTCATAGAGTCGCTAATTGTTATAGACAAGTGCGTGAAATCTTATTAAAAATATTATTGTGATCGAGTTTCTCGGCGTCTCTGTTCTATGTTATGAAACAAATCTATTTTCCATCAAGATTATATCCGTTCAAGAATGATTGCAGCGGAATTGTGTAGGATTCGGAAGGTTTAACCCGTTGGGTTCTTATAACACGTTAATTTCACTGATTTCTATCATTTCAAAAAAATATATTCCCAATAAACAAAGGAGGGCCACTTGCTTCCTTCAGTAACAGTTGTAAATTTTGCTAAGTAAGTTTTATGTGGTTTAAAATTATTTAGCCTCCGTTTCAAACAGATTTCAGATTTTAAATTATTTCCCCGTTTATGCCGATTAAGCTCATGTGTCATGTTATGTTATTGTCGGTTATGTTCTTATTCTAAAAACGTTCGAGAATTTTTGCTTGTTTATGTTCGCAAGGTGAACCATCTTCTCATACGGCTCTCACATGCGCCGCTAACGAATTTCTTATCAGCATTTTACAGGTACATATTTTAAATATTTTAACAAGTATCTCTGACTGCAGTCAACGAAAGTTTCTATAATTTTACAGGTAGTGCTCTCTCAATTTGTTATAACTTCGACAGTAATGATAGAAAATTGTTCAGAAATCTTTTTATCATTCATTCGGGGACTTTGAAAAAGAATTTGGGAAATGTCGATATCTCTATTTAATAGTATTTAATAAGTATGATGAGTTGTTAATTGATTATAATAATTGATTATATAATGATTATCAAACAAAGTATGTCGTGCTGATGATCACTAATAGCGTGAAATGGCTACAAACGACTCTTGAAATTACCGAAACAGAACCTCGTTTTTTAATACAGAATGCGAAAAAGCCCAATTAACAACTAATCAATTAAAATCTAACCTAACCATAACTGCTAACCGCAGTATCTGAGTAATCACTAATTATCATCATGTCAAGTGTTATTTATCAACTCTTTCAGAGTCATACGTTAGATTACCCCAGTAATATGCTAAGTTTAATAGAGATTTGTTAAATATATTTTAAATATTCAAGCTTAATTTTACATCAAATAATTTATATTTAAGTCTTGATATGCTGATATGATGTTAGTGCGAATACAACGTGTTTAAAATAGCAGTATTAAATTCTGAAATTTTTATGTGGAAAATGATTATTTAAATTATCATTTCGGAAAACTACCTGCTGAACTACATATATAATTTATTGATTCCTTGTTAAATTATTTTGTTTTTCTATTCGCTAATTATGTGAAATCATATTAATTTATTTCATTTCGTATTTCAAACAATTATTTATATACTAAAATTAGTAAAATAAGGTATATCTTTATCTCCGTTGTCAATGACACCGGAGTTCAAGACGTTCTTGATCTCCGTTGTTGTTGGCAACCTAAAAATCATTCGATGTTGCATAACAGCCACACGTGACATGCTACTTTTTATCTCCTTGGTTACGCGTATGATGACACAGACAAGGCAACTTGCTTCATTATACAATACATTCGGATGAATTTTAGAAGGGAGAAATTAGAATTGAAATACAAAATAAAATAAAACAACTTATGCAATACGGAGATCAAGCGATACTTTAAATCCGAGAAGATGTATTATAACGCCTCGGCTGGCGCCTCGGCGTTATAACATCATCGAGGATTACATTCTAATTACATAATATATATTAAATAGAATTGAACATAGATTTTATAATGGTTTTATAGAGTGGTGATTTGGTTCAGTTTATTTATTTAATTATTTATGGGTGCGTCAATGTTTGGTTTATACTTTATTTTAATATAAATACCAATTATTTATTAATACGAATTCAAGTAATTCACCTCTTTTTATTTGTTGCAAGCATATAAACATTTTTGGTTACCAAGGATGCATTCATATTGCTGCTCTAGTTACAACATGATTATATTTGTAGAATCATTATATGATCAAATAATGACTATAAAGAAGAGAGGAAGGTTGTTATGGGTAATAGAGAAAACCTAAAAAAATTGAAGATAAAACTTGTAAATGAACTTTTAATGGAAATGAAGTTTCCTATTGTATCTTTTATAAAAAAGTGTAAAAAATTGAACTTGTAAAGAAGAAGAATAATTTGGCGTTTCACAATAACAAATAGGAAAACTTATTACTTAATAAATATATAAATATACATGTCATAACAAGGGTAAGAAAAGCTCTGTTTGAGGTTAGGGAACTGAATATGCAGCAACACAAAAAAAGGAGTATTAAAATTAGTGTCTCTACTAAGACATTTGTGTACCAGAGGGAAGTTACAAGATAACTTTGTCTATGTTTTATATTTTTAACTTTGTTAAAATTATAATAGTTAAAGAAGCCAAGAAAGATGTATAATTTATTGTTAATAGGGATAATTGGAAAACAATAATGCACACTTATTAGAGAAATAAATTGAATTCAGCTTAAGGCTAAATAAAATAGATATATAATTTAAGTAACATTTCACTTAATTTGGAGATATAAATCGTCATTACTGTAAATAAATCTAATTCATTTGATATGAATCAAAAATATGAAGGTGCCCTTAATGAATAACTAATAAAATTTTGAACTCCAACACACTGAAACGCTGTAGTCTTAAATTGGTTCAAACAATTTAATAATCGAATTAGGTAGGAAAGTAAACCAAATCACTACAATATAGTATTAAGTATCAAGAACAGTAAGGACAGTTTACCGATCGACGACAATGTTTGGAGGAGATCGGTAAACTCCTTACTGTTTGAGATGCTTATACTATTTTTTGTACGGCCATTATGAATACAAAGGTATTAACTAAGTAAATATCCCGAAGATGGTAAAAAATAGATTTTAAATAATTTTTCTACTTTGCGTTCGTACTGAAGCTATTACGAAACTGTTTTCAGTTTCGTTCTAGACAAAAACGGTGCCATAATAAAAATACCAACCGCAGTACAATTTATTTTTTTTATGTTGGCGCGCTTGCTCATAAGTCATATACCAATAACATAAGTCAAATGATCAAATACCTATTACCTAAATGAATAAATAAAATTTGACGTCGAATCGAGAACTTACCCTCAATATTAAAATAAAATTGATTAATTGCAAGAAAATAACGCGTCAAACGTCAACGTCACGAATTGGTGGTGGTTTAACCGTTACAATGTTCCAACAAATCAACATGTGGAATGGCACTTTGAGTGGTGACACGTACGTTTTCCTGCAATTTGTAAAATAACCTCGCAACTCATAATGTTTCAGTTGTAGATTATTATTAATCAAAAGAGCTATCCGCGTAGTACATACTGAAAATGAAGTTGAGACGTCAGACATTATACGTAACTTCTAACCTCAAATTAATCTGTCAAAAACATATAGGTAAGTATCTGTAAAACTTTCTTAGGACAGTAAATAACACTACAATTTATTTATTTTATTTCATATGAACAAAACTGAATGCACATAACTCAACTGTCTTAACTGGAACTGAAGGTATGACCATAAAATGTGCAGTTGTTATACACATTAACGATCACATTCGAAGTGTCGTGAGAATCAATTGAGACACCTCGCAAATTCTCGTTCATCAGGTCATTATGTTGAACCCGGCTACCACTACCACTTGCAGATGTGGTTGGAACAGAATCCATCTCCGAGGCATGAGAACTCAGTAAGTTCACATGTTGAGGCCGAAGTAAGTCAGCAATTTCTTCTTTCTTTTTCAGGGTAGCCTCCACATAGCCTTCTGCCACTGCAGAAGACTTCCAGCCACCATGACGCTTTAACGTCAACAAGTCTCCCCCACGGCTCGCTAATTGTGTGGCGCTGGATCGTCTGAAACAGTGTCCTGTAAACAGCTCTGGTTCTGGGAGCCTGAGAAATGTGGCGATATGTTTGGACACTTTGCCCATGGTATTAATACCAATAGGGCTGTTGGTACATCGACCGTTTCTGTAAGTTATAAAAAATCTTGTATGCGTAGTTTTTTTTGGTCTTAACGCGGCATATTTCTTAATTAAATTGATCCATTTTGGGTCTGTAATCATAAATTCCCTTGGCACATTGTTTTTTGTTTTAGGAATACTGATGAGGATGGAATCAGAATTATACTTTATGTTATCAGTTGACAGATATGTCAGTTCTTCCCTCCTGAGGGCCCCACTATAGCCGAAGATTAGGATTACCTAAAAAATATGTACCAATATTTAGTTTAAATCATGATGTCACATTATATTCTAAAAAAAATTGTGAATACTTACTTTCATAGCCATGTACATATTGTCATCAGCATCGTCAATAAATTTGTTGATTTCATCTTCTTCTAAAATTTTTGATTTTTTTGGGGCGTACCCTTCGGAGCATCTTTTCAAAAAGGCTTGAAGTTTATGAAATTTTGAGATGTCCACGTTTTCATATACACTTAAGCACGACCTTAGCTTTGAGTAGAGGGTCCACAAACTTGACGACTGATACTTTTTTCGTTGAACTTCAAAATATGCCAACAAAACTGTCTCCGATATTGTACCAATCTTGTTATCAGCTCGCCACGATTGAAATTCCGTATATTTTTTTTCATAACATTCTCGCGATTTTGTCGGTAACAAATTACCCAAAATATTGTCTGCCAAAGCCCGTATCTCTGGAGGGGTTCACGAAAAACCATCAGAAGCGCTCATTTTTACGATTTTTATTATCGAAAAATATGACGTTTTTGAGTTTTTTTTCCACGGCCACCTTGCCGCTTTTAACACAAAAACGTTACCAACTGCAGGAAAATTCCCTAGATTTAAAAATTTTCATTTCTTTCATTATTTTGTTATAAAAAAGCGCAAAGTAGAAAAAATAATGTATGACACCTCGTTTGTAAGGGATTTTCTCGCCCTCACTCCTTTATGGCACTCCTCGCTGCGCTCGTCGTGCCCTAAACACGTTCGTGCGAGAAAATCTACCTTACAAAACTCGTATCGTAATATACTATTATTTTTGCCCTGTATATCCACCAAACATTAAGTAGGTTTTGTCGTTACCATGGATACGTTTGTAATTTTATTTTTGTATGTCACGTTATTTTTGTCGTTACCATGGATACGTTTGTAATTACTATTATTTATTGGATATTTTTCACAGCAAATTTAAATAAAAAACATAGTCAAATTAAGTATTTAGAAAATAATGATTTTCACAAAAGAGACATCTAAAGATCATGCATTTATTTTATAAATTACATATAATTTACTTACCGTTCTGTTTTTGACAGAACTGAACGGTAAGTAATTACTTACCGACGCGTTTTTCTTAGCGACCAGTAAATATAACCTACTGTTCTAAAACCAAGTATGATAAACAATCCGAAATAGCATGGTCGTACAAAAATATGTATAACATAAAGGTGTGAAAATTCAAGTATTCACTTTGCTTTATCAGTTTGATTTCAACTTCTATCAGTTACGGCCCGTGCCTTAAGAACGTAGCTCGGACAAAGTATAGCTCTAGTTCTTCTTCTTCTTCTTTGATTGACTTTTCATGTGTCCTTTCTTGAGTCTGCTATTAGCTTTCGTGACTAAATTTAAGCTGGGGGGCGTCAGTCCCCGGCCCATAGCTCTAGTTAGTCGACTTAATTTTTTTGTACTCAATATTGCAACAGTGAATGTATGTACAAAAATCTTGAAATGGCATAACCAATAAAAATAAGTCCGTCTGTAAGGTACAAATAAAACCAAAAAAATTAAATTGTCCAGCAAGAACCACGAGGAGGTAAAGAGCATTCTTGCCAGGAACGGAATGGGATTTAGGATAGGATAGGAACGGAAAAGACATAGGTACAGTTTGCGGGGAAAAATAAAAATGAAAATAAAAATAAAAGAAAAATAAACTGAGAAATAAAAAAAGTTTTATGGAAAAATACGTTGAAATCAATAAAAAGTTAAACACAAAAGAAAGATTTATACTAATTTTATAGCATAATCGTTCTTTACTTATAACAATAATTACTTTTTATTTCAAACAGTTTATTAACACATTTAAAAAATAATTAAACAAAAATAACTAAATAATGTAACGTTCTTTTTAAAATAATAACAAAAGTGCCGTTTAAATCGTCTATTAATAAGAAATATTTATTTACAAACACTAAGGAATACACTATAAATTAATTCTATGATTATAAACCATTAAAACTATTATTTACAGACTATGAATTTCTAATACAACATTTATCTTCACATTTATTATTTATTTCGTGATACACTGTTAATGACTCGCTGTTGACTGATCCTCTTTTATCCGCGAAGTCGATTTTATACCCTCATATAATCGTACCAGAAGCCGCTAGAACCTACTATGTATTTCTGGAAGGCGCTAGATAAACCGCGTCTGGTTTTACATACTTGGTGCGATGCGTCATTCTCTCGAATGCTGTAGAATATTCCATTTGTTGTGTGAAGAAGAGGTTCTTTCTTTTTCTCTCTTGTTACACTGCCCCCGTCTTCAAGTCTGTTCTGTCCCAGAACAGGTTTTATGCTCTGGTTCTTGTAGAACGGGTCATGACGATATCGACAGTCTTCACCTCGACTACACGTTCCATTACGGTAGAAGTAACAGTCTACACTCTTCGTTGGCCTTAATGCGGGCTGTGGGTCAAAACTGCAGACGAAGATCTTGACGTCCGTACCTCTAAAGACAACTTCCAGCATGTTTCTAACGATTCTCCAATCCAGCTGGTCCCGCCCACAGCCGAGTTTGGGAACTGCCAATTTGTTAATTCCCCTGGTAAGCAACTCGATCCTCAAATTCCATAATGCCCTCCACAAGTCGGCGTAACTCGGTTTCTGGTAGTAAAACTGCTTGGTTACCAAGTAGTAAATGGATCGGTCATGATCAGGCAAGCGTAAGGATTTACCAACAGAGGGATTTTGTTCTCGAAGTTCATTCAGCCGTCCAAATTTATTTCTAAACACTACTGCGATCCCCCTGGACATACGGAGATCCTCGGAGACACAGTGGGCAATGGAATAATCACCAGGGACCCGGAAGAGATCTTGTTGCATCTCAGTCTTGACTCCGAATCGGGCTTTTCTAGTTCCAGAAAACGCAGCCATAAATTCTCTGAAGGTTGGCTGATCATCTCCAGGCCTTACGGTATTCATAGCCACCTCAGCCTCATCTTCCCGATCCGGGACTGCGTCATTATTTCCCTCATAGTGCGCCAGACGATTGGAGTGTACCACCTTTGGTTTCCCTCTTGGCAATTTCTGGATGCGATAAATCAAGTCATTTATTCGTTTCTTCACCTGGTATGGGCCATCGCAATTCCGCTGTAACTTTGGAGAATAGCCACGACGTCTTTGCGAGTTGTATAACCAGACAAGCTCTCCAGGTTGAAACCCTCCTTCTTGGGCTCTCACATCGTACGTAGCCTTCATCCGGTCACTCGCGATTCGACTATTGTTTCGGGTTCGGTCGTGAATATCCTCCAACTTCTTCTTTAAGTTGATGACATAATCATTCCCGGCTACCTCCTGCTCTATAGGTGGAGACCCAAATTCCAGATCACAAGGTAACCGTAACTCGCGTCCAAACATCACAGACGCTGGTGACTGACCGGTTGTTTCGTGGACCAATGCACGATAAGCCATCAGGAACAGATGTAGGTATTGGTCCCAGTCTCGTTGATGATCGGAGACGACCTTGGCCAAATATTTGCCCATTGTCCGATTCATGCGTTCTACCATTCCATCGGACTGCGGATGTAACGGTGTGGTCCGAGTCTTGCGAATGCCCAACAATCGACAGACTTCTTCAAATAGTACAGACTCAAAGTTGCGGCCTTGATCCGAATGCAGCTCCATGGGCACTCCGAAGCGACTGAAAAACTCTTTGACTAGTACGTCAGCAACAGTCGCAGCTTTGGTTTGGTAGGGCATATGCTTCTGGCCATTTGGTAAAGTAGTCCATTGCCACTAATATGTATTTATTCCCATCGTCGGTTTCGGAAAATGGTCCGGCAATATCTATAGCTATTCTTTCCAGAGGACTACCCACATTGTACTGCCTCATAGGTGCTCTTCGTTTCCCCAAGGGTCCGTTACCAGTGGCACATAGTTCACATTTCCGGCACCACTCCTTCACGTCTTCTTTACAGTTGACCCAATAAAAACGCTCCCTAACTTTCTCCAAAGTCTTTTTCACACCGAAGTGTCCTCCTGAGGCACCGTCATGGAGATGTCGCAACACTGTAGCCACTCGGCTTCTTGGAACCACGAACTGAGACCTAATGGTGGTGCCATCTTTACTCTCCAGTACTCGCTTCAGGAGATCGTCTTCCACCTTCAAGGACTCCCATTGGGCCCAATATGCTTTGAGCGTTCTGTTGAAAGGGCTGACGGCCTCCCAGGCAGGCCTTTCTCCCACGCGCTTCCATTCCAGTACCATTTTTAGTTCGGGATCGGCCTTCTACTGTCGTTGCAATTCTTCCGGCAACCAATTGTCGTTGACGATGGTAGTTCTTAATACTTGGCAAACCCTCTCTTCCAAGCGAGAGCAATGACGGCAATTTGTTGGACAGGGTCTTCTTGAAAGAGCATCGGCATTTCGATGACTAGTGCCCGCTCGATGTTCTGTGTCAAAGTCGTATCCTTGTAATCGCTCGATCCACCTTGCGACCTGGCCTTCAGGATTACGGAATTGTAGAAGCCATTTCAACGCTGCATGGTCCGTCCTCAATAAAAACTTCCGTCCGTACAAGTATTTGTAGAAGTGCTCAACGGACTTCACGACGGCCAATAGTTCTTTTCTGATCACACAATAATTCCTTTCGGCTTTCGACAAAACCTTATTAAAAGAAGAGAGTGACTGATGTCCAGCTAGTACGCGTGTGTTTGACGCTGCTGATTTATTTATTAAATTATATTGTTAAATCTGCATAATTAACTTTAAGATGTCGCGTGAACTTAGATCACTTGTTTTGACACCGGATAATATTAATAAAATCCTGGAGGCTGTTCTAATTGATGATGGTTTCATCGATAAGCTGGCAACGAAGTTATCTGCACGATTGACTACCGAGATCCAGCAGCTAGAAGAAAAGGTTTGTCAACTTACAAACAGAGTCGCCAGTTTGGAGAATGAACGAGACGCCTTGGAACAGTATGGCAGACGTAACAGTGTACGTATATATGGCTTAAAAGAAACTCCTCAGGAAAATGTAAATGAAGAACTGAAGAACATGTTTTCCGAAAAACTGGGAGTAGATATAGGTACTAATGCCATAGATATTAGTCATCGGCTACCAGGTAAGCCAAACTTTCCGCGACCCGTAATAGTAAAATTTTTTCAACGATCGACGCGTAGTCTTGTCTTTAACAATAAAAAAAAACTAAAAGGGACAAGAATTATTATTTCTGAAGATCTTACTAAAATTCGCTATTCACTGATGAGAGACTTAATTAAAACATATGGCAATAAGAATGTCTGGTCGTTTATGGGCGTTATTCACGTCAAAATTGTCAACAGAATGTTCAAAGTGAGCTGCCCGGCAGATATAAATAAACTACCCCAAGTTCAAGCAGCGCAAACATAATATGTACCGTATTTGACAGCCTTGGTAGTGTAATGCCTGGCGTGCCGGACTTTCACCCAAGCGGCCCGGGTTCGACTCCCGGCGCTGGCAGATCTGGTTAAGGTTTTCTGCAGTTTCCCTTAGCTGTAACACAAATGTGGGATTTGCGCTGTTCCATCTATAAGTCGGCTGCAGCCGCACATTGGGCCTACATAATAATAATAATCGCCCCCTCCCTCCCGCACAAGCTTATAGCTTCTGGGGCCTTGGTTAAGGTTATGGGTTGTAGTAATTATTATTATTATTATTATTATTATTATTATTATTAGTATTAGATTTGTTTGACTTACCTTTGTATGCAAATCTTGGCACTATACCTGTGCGGAATATTATTTCTGGGTTTTCCTTTCCGATTTTGTGTAGCAATTTAATTATCATTCTGATATACACACCTTTTATATCTCTTTTGTGTGGTTAAAATTTATTGAAATACTTTACATCTTAAAAAGCACTTAGGCATTTAGTCGAAATAATAATAAATTTTCTTGTAGATAACTTACTTAGTCAATACTTAACTATTTCATTAAATAACAGATAAATTATTATTTATGAATAATTCCTTTAAGATTGTAAGAATATACATATAGGTTACAGATTACTTATTATAATGTAATTTTAGTTTTAAAGTTATTTCTGAAATATGTCTACATACAGATGTTAAAACAAGCTGTTTGCCCTGTTTCTTCTGGAACAAGAATATAATATAATGAATAATAATTTAAAAATCGTCCACATTAATATTAGATCTCTAACGTCAAAATTGCATACATTAAAACAGTTTACTCAACAGTATACCTATGATGTCATAGCTATCAGTGAGAGCTGGCTAAAACAAAGTATCAGTGATGATGTAATACGTATTCCAGGTTTTGCTCTCGAAAGGTACGACCGTTTTGACGAGCGTGGTGGTGGAATTTGTGTATATATAAGAAATACCTTAAATTATTCTCGGATCAACATGTCTGAATTTACTATTGAACAAGTCTGGTTAAATTTTAAAATTGATAAATTAATACTTGCTTTGGGAGTCTTTTATAAGCCTCCCAGCCTTAATTATAAAATTTTCTGTGATGAGTTTGAAGTATCTAGCACCCAGGCTTCTATTACCTCAGATAAGCTAATCTGCGTTGGTGACGCCAATATCGATATGTTAAAACCTGGAAACCCTGACAGTGTTTATTATACTTCCATGCTTCAATCTCTCAATCTTACCCAACTGATGTGTGAGCCAACTAGAGACAAAGCTCTTTTGGATCACATAATAACATCAGATCTGCAAATTGTAACCGACTTTGGCATTGAAGGTACTAAATTTGCTGATCACGATAGTGTATTTTGTCAACTTATGTTTAAAAGAGTAATCGCGACCTTCTTACCGTAGAGTGAGAAGCTTCGGAAACTTTAATCAGGATTCGTTTATGGATGATCTTCGTCGTATTGCTTGGCAGAATATCTTTTATCTCAATAGTGTAGACGAGAAGGTAAACTTCTTGAATTGTAACATATTAACTGTTGTAAATTACCATGCACCTTTAGTAACTGTCAGACATGTAAAAATAATCCACCTTGGCTTACTGAGAACACTAGATTCCTAATGCGTCTTAGGGATAATGCCTATAAAAGGTATAGAAGAACAAAACGCCCTGGGCATTGGGAATCTTATAAGATGTTTCGCAATCTTACTAATCATACTGTAAAAAGAGAAAAAAAAGCTTATTTAGAACACGTATTTGCCAATGC
This sequence comes from Agrypnus murinus, assembly GCA_929113105.1. NCBI lineage: Eukaryota > Metazoa > Arthropoda > Insecta > Coleoptera > Elateridae > Agrypnus > Agrypnus murinus. The sequence continues at coordinate 218,845,936 of OV816025.1, forward strand.
AAGTCCTAAAGAAATATGGAAGGAACTTAGGAAATTAAATATCAAATCCAGTACTACCTCAAACGCCAATGACCTCCCACCGAACTTACAAAATGCTAATGAAATAAATGATTTTTTTCTTAAGCAGTATACCTATGTCTAATATAAATCCTGCCAACGTTGTTGCTTATTATGAAAGTAAAGTTATAGATCTCAACAGAGAACAGTTTGAGTTCATTACAGTCAATATGTTAGATGTTGCAAAATTCATAAACGAAATCAAAACTAATTCAACTGGTTGTGATGAATTAAACCTTTCAATTATCAAGCTTTGCTGTCCAATATTATTACCTTATATTACTCATGTGCTTAACTGTTGTCTAACTACTTCTACTTTCCCTTCCTTATGGAAAAAAGCACTAATTATTCCTATTCCTAAAACTTCAAATCCTCGTGAGTATAAAGACTTACGGCCAATTAGCATTCTTTCAATATTTTCTAAACTATTAGAAAAAATAATTAATTATCAGTTAAGAGTCTATATAGATAAATACAAAATTATTCCTGATATACAGTCCGGGTTCAGAAAAGGTTATAGCTGTGAGACGGCATTGCTGAAAATCATTGATGATGTGATACAAGCAGCTGATCAAAATGAAGTATCAGTTTTGGTATTACTTGACTTCAGTAAGGCTTTCGATACAATTAACCATCAAATACTACTTTCGATATTAAAATCAATAGGACTAACTCAACAGGCTTTAACTCTTTTTACCAGTTATCTATCAGATCGAGAACAAATGGTGAGATTGAGTAGCAGCTCTACTTCCTCATATAAGCCGGTTGTAAGTGGTGTGCCCCAAGGTTCGATCCTTGGACCACTTCTTTATTCACTCTATGTTTATCAGCTGCACCTGTGTATTAAACATTGTTCCATGCACATGTATGCAGATGATACACAATTATATTTATCGTTTAATTCTGAAAATAGTCTGCAAGCTTTAAGAGATATCCAGGATGATTTGAGTTCAATTTCCGAAGTTTCTTCTCAACATACCTTGTCTATCAATCCCTCTAAATCTGTCATTGTATTATTTGGCAATGCAAACAAAGTAGAAAATTTAAAGTCTCTGGTTGATTTAAAAATTAATGGAGTTACTATTCCAATTCAAGATGAATAAAAAATTTGGGTCTAATTATAGACAATAAATTCAGATTTAATACTCAAATCACTAATAATATAAAAAAGGCTTATACAAATCTGAAATTAATTTATCCACAAAGACATTTTCTAACACAAAACATAAAGTCTCTACTTTGTGACACTCTTGTATTGTCAAATTTTACCTATTGTAGCGTAGTATATGGCCCTTCCCTTACTAACGAACTAGCGGTTCGTATTCAAAGGGTCCAGAATGCTTGTATTAGATTGATATTTGGAATTAGGAAGTATGATCACATATCTCATAAATTTGCAGAGCACCAATGGCTTTATATGCATAATAGAAGGTTGTTGCAGGCTGCCTGTCTCTATCACAGAATTATTACAGAAAAGACACCTAAGTATCTTTACAATAAAATAAGTTTTAGGAATGACGTTCACCATTTAAATTTAAGATTCAAGGGTGGGATTACCCCGCCTGCTCATCATACCGCCCTGTTTGAACGCTGTTTTTCATTTCAGATTTATAGTATATACAGTAACTTACCTATATACCTGAAGCAGTATTCTGTGTATTCATTTAAACAGAAACTACGTCAATACCTTCTTGAGAAGCAATTTAACATTATTGAATGTAAAAGGCAAACTACATAGTGATAGGTATTAAATTAAATTAAACTAAATTCATAAGTTTTGTATATTCTTGTTTCAGATGGCTCTAGTTTACAATGTAGGTTTTATTAATTAATACTTTTTAACTCTACCAGATTATCTGTAAGTACTTAATCGCACATACATATTATTGTTCATATCACAAAATGTAGCACTTAATAGTTTTTTTTCTCGTTTTTAGATATAGGCACTTTTTGTCACATTAATAATTTTATTTAAGGGTTAGGTGGTAGATCATCGCCAGCTTTTTAGTTGCTGATGAACCTAATCCCTATGGTTTCCAATTATTAAGCTGTAATATTCTTGTTTTAATTTTTTAATTTATATTATTGGAAATAAAGTTATTATTATTATTATTAAAATAGCCGATGACCTTTTCTTGTCCATCCTGTATCTGAGAAAGTACACCCACAATGGCCAGATTACTTGCATCTGTGTCAAGTATGAATTTCCCTTCTGTCCGTGGATAGCTCAATATTGGTGCTGTTGTCAGGGCACGCTTCAACTGTTGGAAAGCTGTTTCACACTCTCCGCTCCAAACATACTCGCGCCCATCTTCAGTTAACCTTGTCAGAGGTTTCGCTATATTGGCAAACCCAGGAACGAAACGCCTGTAGTAGGTACATAACCCAAGAAAACTACGAACTTGGTGTTTATCTTTCGGTGTTGGCCACTCTTGAACTGCACGAATCTTATCGGGGTCGGCTGCCACTCCATTTTGTGATACGACGTGCCCGAGATATTTCACTTCCTTTCTGAATATGTGGCACTTTTTCGGACTCAGTTTCAGATTGGCTCCACGTAGTCGTCGGAACACTTCCTCTAGATTTTTCAAATGTTCGTTGAATGATTTTCCGACTACAATCACATCATCTAGGTATACCAGGCAGGTCTTCCACGACAGCCCTCTCAGGATGGTCTCCATTAGACGCTCAAAGGTGGCCGGAACGTTACATAGACCGAAAGGCATAACTGTAAACTGCCATAGTCCGGAACCAATACTGAACGCGGTCTTCTCCCGGTCTTCAGGTTCCATTTCCACTTGCCAATAACCACTCTTCAAGTCCAAAGTCGAAAACCATCGTGAACCAGACAGGGTATCTAACGTGTCGTCGATGCGTAGTAAGGGATACCTATCTTTCTTGGTCACGTTATTGAGCTGCCGATAGTCCACACAAAATCTCGTTGACCCGTCCTTCTTACTGACCAGGACCACCGGTGATGCCCATGGACTGTTGGATGGCTCGATGACCCCTTGTTCTTCCATATCGGTAATAATCTTTTCGGCTTCTGCTCGCCTTGCTAGAGGTAGACGCCTCGGCTGCTGACGGACAGGCATAGAGTTGCCTGTATTGATTTTATGTTTTACTATATTTGTTCGTCCCTTCTGGCTATCGTCAAGAGCGAAGATATCTTGGTATCGGTGAACCAAACCCTGTACCTCTTTCACTTCCGTTCTGTTAAGGTCTTCGCACGTACTAGTGACCATACCCACTAACTTTCCACCATGGTCTTTGGGCGGTGGTTTTGGAACATCGGCCATACACCTGGCTACTCGGAATACTGGCACACACTGTCCCACAAGGGTACTCTTCTTCAATGCCACCGGATCCACATTAACGTTCATAAGCCTCACCGGTACTGTCTTTCCAACCTTGATCAGCGCTTTTCCCACCAGTATGCCACTATGGATCTTCTTATCACAAACAGGCTCCATCATTCGCACACATCCTACCCTAAGATCTCCTTCCAAACCTGCCTCGATAACCATCTCGCTTTGACCCGGCAATATCACATCTTCTATCAGCAAAACCCTTACGACAGGATCTTCTCGTGGATGCAACGGAAGTTCTTCGTTACCAACCTTCAAAACACCCTCCTTCAAGTCCAATGTAAAACCAAATTTTCTCAGGAGGTCCATTCCCAAGATGAATTCGTCAATGATGTCGGCTACCAACACCTCATGATCACGTTCTTCACTTCCAATGCCAATCTTCATCTTCACCACTCCGCGTGTTGGTATCACTTCACCTGTTGCTGTACGGAGTTGAGTAGTTGTCTGTAACAACTTCATACTTGTTCGTAGAACATTAGGGCGTATGATGGATTTTGTGGCCCCCGTATCAATAAGTAGTGGAACAGTTCGATTAGCAATTTTTCCATCTACGAACAAACTACTGGTACTATTCTTTGATGTTACGGCATGAATGGTGATCTTCGGGGCATCTCTACTCAAGGTCAACGTTCGCCCCCTCTCGTCGACCTTCTTTAGTTTTCCGACTGCTGAACCCGTTTTAGGGCAACGACGTCGTATGTGACCTTGTTCGCCGCAATTCCAACAACGAGGCCCTCGAACTTCTTGATTCTTCTTACGGTTCTCTTCCTTCTGAAGAACTCTTATTAATAATTCTTCTTTAAGCCTTCTAGAACTGTCTTCGGATTTCCTGGAATTCTCCAGTATTTCTTCCTTTAGCATTCTAACATTTTCTTCGGCCTTTTCTAGTAATTCTGCAAACCTTCTAGAATTCTCTTCGTGTTTTTCCAGTACTTTTTCTTCCAGTGCTTTAGTATTTTCAAGTAATTCTTCTTTAAGCATTTTAGAATTCTCTTCTGACTTTCTAGAATTCTCTTCCATTTTACTTAATAACAAATTAGTATCAATTGCGGGTCCAGGTATTTCGAAGAGGAAACTCTCAGAGTCTTCTTGCTGTTCCAAAAGCCATTCTCTTAGCCGATTTATTAACACGTTTTTAAGGCCCGTTGTGTCTAAATCTCGTTCTTCAATTCGTGTTTTAAGTCTATTACTTTGAGATCTTTTAACAATTTCATCGCCATTTTAAATGTTTGTTCAAATTATTTTTAACACTAAAAATTTATTCTCACAGCACTTTATTTAATTATTACGCAATTTTATTTATTTTAAAACCCACACCTGACACCACTGTAACGTTCTTTTTAAAATAATAACAAAAGTGCCGTTTAAATCGTCTATTAATAAGAAATATTTATTTACAAACACTAAGGAATATACTATAAATTAACGCTATGATTATAAACCATTAAAACTATTATTTACAGACTATGAATTTCTAATACAACATTTATCTTCACATTTACTATTTATTTCGTGATACACAGTTAATGACTCGCTGTTGACTGATCCTCTTTTATCCGCGAAGTCGATTTTATACCCTCATATAATCGTACCAGAAGCCGCTAGAACCTACTATGTATTTCTGGAAGGCGCTAGACAAACCGCGTCTGGTTTACATACTTGGTGCGATGCGTCATTCTCTCGAATGCTGTAGAATATTCCATTTGTTGTGTGAAGAAGAGGTTCTTTCTTTTTCTCTCTTGTTACAATAATTTAAAATACAAAAATAATAATAAACTCGTCAATCTGAAGTGTTTTGTTTTTTTTTTAATATCATTGAGCCTTGGTTCTAAGTCAGTTTGAACGTATTTTTAATACTGCTTGTAAATGTTCATCAGTTAATTTTGATCTCAATTTGGATTTATTAATACTCATGAATGAGAAAGTTTTTTTGCATATAACTATAAGTGCTTCCAAATAATGAAAACATTTGTTAAGTATGTTTGCTCAATTCTGGAAAATCCTGTGAAGATAATCTTTTATAAAAACTAATTAAGGAATTGTTGCGATAGGAATTCTTGGCTTCGGCATTTTCCAGTAATTCGATTAGTTCAATGACAAAATACAGTGAGATCCAAATTGAGCGAAGTCGGTTTGAATTTCGCGCTTTAGGTTTTAGTGTATTTCACATTGTTAGTGTAGCACTATTGAAATGTGTTGCGTCAAATTACAACGTCTACTCGTCACTTTCTCGTTTACATCGTTGTGCTTTTCCATGTTGTTCTGGGGTTTCATTGAATTTTTGCTTTATTTCGCTTGTTTTCTTATTTTACAAAACAGTTCTTTTCAGAACTACGGTTTGTTAGGCGGTTTTATTATCAGGTAAATTTATGGTTTAAAATTAATAAAGTTTATAAGCTGTATTATTTTTGACACGCCACTGTAAAATAAAAGCAAGATAAAAATGTCTAAAAAGTATTCATGTTGCCAACGCGACAATAATTTAACGTGGCGGTAAATTCAAAGTGTCTTCAGTCATTTTGGATCACCCTGTATATACAAGCTATATAATAACAAGATATACTTATATAAAATTTAGTATTTTTTTAAGTCAACAATTTTTAATTATAATATGATGGAGTACCTGGCCGCGGAAGTTCTCGAGTTGGCCGGGAACGCCGCCCGTGACACCAAAAAAACCAGGATTATCCCCCGTCATCTGCAGCTCGCCATCAGAAACGACGAGGAGTTGAACAAACTCCTTTCCGGAGTCAGGATCGCCCAGGGCGGAGTACTGCCAAACATCCAGGCCGTTCTTTTCCCGAAGAAAACCGAGAAAAAGGCCTAAGCCTAGTCTCTTGGGAACATCATATAATAATATGATAAAATTTATTTATTTTTTTTGTAAAAATGTAAATTATTTCTATGAATTCAAGATCGCGGATGATCTGACACCCACATTTGACCCGCGAGCCCTACTTTGGGAACCCCTGGCTTAGATGATCACCTTTCTGATTATTTTATGGCAACTGCTTGTGTCCCTCAGAGCAGCATACTCGGATCTTTATTGTTTTTGATTTTCATAAATGATATTGTTAAAACTGTCAAGCATTCAGACATATTATTATTTGCCGATGATGCCAAACTATTTAGAATAATTGAAAACGCACCCGATTGTTGTGCGCGAAAAAGGGACTTCAATAATCTCCATAATTAGTCTTGTAAAAATATTATTTTTTTTAACTATAGATAAATGTTGTACTATGACAATAAGCCGGAAACAATCACCTATATTAGACAATTACACTTTGGATAATTCATTTCTAAATCGTGTTAATGAATTTAAAGATTTGGGAGTCTATATTAACAGTAATCTTAATTTCAACAGTCATATTAATACAAAAGTTAATGGTGCTTTCAAACAATTACACTTTATCTTAAGAAATGCTAAAAATTTCCTAGATGTTAAATATTGTTAACGGTGAATTGTGATTGATAAAATATTGTTTAACTGTTTTTTTAGATCTACGTTAGAATACTATGTAGTGGTCTGGAGCCCTTATTATACATGCCATTCACTCAAAACTAAGCGAATCCAGGAAATTCGCTTAATTTTGAGTGAATGACATGTATAATAAGGGCTCCTGACAATTTGTTTTGCAGTTTTTAACGGCAATTTGCCAACGGTTGAAGTTGTTGAACCTCAAATGTATTATATCAAATTGCTACTTGTATTATTATATATACATAGTCGAAAGGGAGAAAAATGCAAAAATTGTGCCCATAATTGTTTTTAAATAGGGTTTGCTATCTATGAATGTTAATTGAAGAATTTAAAGGAAAAAAAAAGCAAATTCCAGAAATCAGTTAAGAAATATTTTCAAAACCATTCAGTTGTCATTAAAATACGAACACATACTAGCTTTTTCATTGATATAGTGTAAATATGTTCTGTAAAACATCAATATTTGATGGTGATGCAGCACTTATACTTATTACCACCATTGTAGGTAAACCGCCCCTCTGAGCCAGTCCCCATTTTTCTCGACTTTTCATCTAGAAAACATACAAATGGCTTTCTATTATTCAATATCAAACGTTTCTAAAAATTCTTAATAAATGTTAGAATATAGTTTGAAAAAGTAACGGTTTCTACGGTACTCTGTCTTGTACTTATTCACTTAGAAATTATATTATTTTTAAAGGTTAGGACTTTACTAATTATATTCTTTAGTGCTGTTTAGATTTAAGTGAAAAAAAAAACATGTACCTAGCTAATTATCACACCTTAAAAATTTATTATTTTCTAATGAGCTGTACACGAATGATAACAATTATTTTACAATTATTCTCAGTAAGAAATACTGTCCAATATAAACACAATTTTTACAAGAAGAAAACAAAAATTTTAAAAGAATAAAATTAATCTTATGAATCACTTTTATAAATTATATATTGACTAATTAATATATTAAACTATATTTAATTCGTTAGATTCTGTCACGCCTCTAACACAACAGCAGAGAGAAGAGAACACTAAACAATAATGGTAATATTCTTTCACTGTGGTGCTGGTGGAGGTGCAGCAGCTGGTGGAGCGTTGTTATCGTTTTGTCTATTGTGTCCCCAATCAAAGCCTCCTGGCCGTTCTTCTGGTAATGGAGTATAATCTGGATCGTCTGTGTGACCATCAAATATTGTTTTTCTGGAAGAATCAAATATTATAGATAAAATGTTGATAATTGATTATTAAAGGTTGTATCCACCAACACTAATATGGCTGCAGCATCTTTATAAATTTTACACCAAAATAAAGTCATTCTGTGTAGGGAGACCGTGAACACAACCACTGTATTAATTGCTGTCATATTATTAATAACATTTTGTTCATTTTTAGCGGTTTTTGGTCATTTTAAAATTTCTTTAGACATTAGGTAGTTTAAGAAATTAAATACACAGATGTTGAACGCAATCTGAAGTAAATTTTAAGGTTGTGTGTGTGCTAATTATTTAGATTTTACTTATTAAGACATTAAAACAACAAATTCTGAAAATTCCAACTTGCAGTAAAGTGATGCTAAAATATATGCTCCTACGGTTCGACTGAATAACAAAATAAGAAAAGCTTTACGAGTATTTGGAACCATAAAAATGAACAGAAAGTTTCCGAGGGTGTTAAAAGGCTGCTTAATTCTGTAAGGATATCTTGTACCCAAAATTACCATATACTTACAATAATGAAGGTGTTTTTAAAATTTTAAAACCTCCTCTTTGGTGAGGAAAAACATCTTCTATAAAATAATAAATATGCCCGACGGCAATGCCCATTAAGTCGACATATACAGCATTTCCTAATAATAATGAAAAGGCTAAAAGGACCCAGGGTAAATAAGGTGCCTGTAACATAATTATTGTTAACAAAAGAGTAATAATTTTTTATGTAATCAATAATATACCTGGAAATTGAGAAGGCCAAAAAAGTTCATCCTGACGAATGGATTTCTTCTCGACCATACGTATACTAACATTATCGTAAAAGCTTGACCAAGAAACAGCAGATTTACAAAAAATCCAAATGCCTGTATATATAATGTTAAGGAAATTGTTCAATAACAATTGGAAAGTTTTCATTTTGATTTAAAAAAAGGATACAATCATACATATACCACCAAACAAAAACATCATAACAAAATCAGATGTGCGACTTCTAAATGAACCTTCTTCTAACATTCGACAATATCTATATGTAAATATCATATTAAAGAAAAAATTAAATCCAAATGTACCAAAAAATAGGAATGTCGTTATTAGTCTCCATACTTGGCCTTTTAATATTAAAATTGGATTGAAGTACAATTGAAACGGCGAGGCCAGTTCTAATTGCTGGAAAGATTATTTAAAATTACCATGTGATAAATAAATATGTATAGAAATACAGGTACAAACCACTGCTAATGTTGTAATAACACAGGCAGTTGTATATGCTCTTGTTACTGGAGGCATATTCATATACTCCTGCCTTAAAGTTTGATAAGCCATCTTCGACTTGTTTCTTCTTTAACATACCACGGTTAAATTAACATTGTTTCGCTTATTTGTTATTTAATACCTTTACTATTTAGCCACATCAGTAATAAAAGTTTATCTGTCACATTTGACATCACAAATGATAACAATACAGAGAATTTTTAGTTTATGTTGGTAGTAGTGAAGTTCCCACCATACTTTTTCTATTAAATAAAGTTAAGTACAGAAACCTCTTTTTCTGTAATCTACTGCAAACACTTTTAAATTATGTTTCAGATCGTTAAGAATTTGCTCTTTTAACACGAAATCGAAGGACCGTGCGTTTAAAATCTTCGCGAAATTTATGCTAGCAAGCGTAAGCGATGAGATGATATACAGGGAGATCAAGATTGAATGTCCTGATCCTACACTACTTTCCACGAGCTTAATATCAATATTTACATCCATCACCTTAGAGTCAGGACAAAAGCAGTGGTGTGCGGATGACATTCAAAAAACTAACCTCCAAAGTAATGTACAAAAACTTAGAAACACTTTGGTTTGTATGAAATTAAAAACATGAAAAACAAGTTTGTTTTTAATTAAAAAATATATTGAGATGGTTATAAGGATTGTTTATTTTCTCTCATTTGAACTATGCAAAAGTTTATCCTTTTCATACAAAATAAACATCAGGAGCCGTACTCATTGACGCCGTGTAAATCATGCTATAAATACCGTGTAGATGCACACGTCCTACACTCGTGGATATGTTTGGTACTTATAGAACATTTTACACCCCCATGCAAATGTGCAATATGTGGAACCAACATTACATTGACAACATCGCAAAAATATTAAAATTTTCATAGGCTTCTCAGATCTAAACCCGCACATTCATGTGCCACTTAGATATCTAATAATCGTATATACCACGGTATATACATATTTATATTCATATATTCATTTTTTTTAAATTTTTATCTGTCACTTGTCCATGGTCAGTATTAATCCGAAACTTCAACAATAATTAGTTTTCATGCATTTTTAAGTTAATTCTAATTTGAATCGGTAAGTCGGTAACTGTTTATGTTCAATAATAACATGGAAAGCAAAAAGAAGAGAGGTACCAATTGGTCCGAGGAAGAAAAACTTCTATTAATAGAAATCATGAAGCAAAAGTAGTACAAAATTATTGAAAACAAATCTGTTGATTCCCGGATAAACAAAAAGAAGCAAGAAGCGTGGAAATTTATTGAAGAAGAATTTATTATTAATGGGAAACCTAGTGAATTAACTAAAGTTAAGGAGCAGTGGAGGAGAATGAAGAGAGAGGCAAGGGTGAGGATTTCCCGTTTTAATCGCGAAAAACAGAAAACCGGCAGTGGCTGCTTGGATGGTGAAAAGCCGTATGAATGGGATTATATTATTAGAGACATGATCCCATACGATTTTGAAGACGATAAAGAATTTGAAAGCCAAAGGGAAGAAACAAAAATTGAAGAATATATTTCAACAAATGCAGAAGTAGATCTTAGAAAAGATGAGTTAATATTAGATCCAACAACAGGAGAATTCGTCTTGGATAACAGCGTCTTGGACAGGTATTAATAAAGATGTTGCGAAAAGTAAGAAGAAAGATGAAACAAAGGATAAACTTAAGAAAAGTTGAAACACTCTTTTCTCTCCCGAAAAAATAATTATAAAAGGCCCCGCGTTGAAGCCAGTGAAACGTCCTTTATTTTTCTACACAAAAATACAATTTACAAAATGGCCCCGCGATTGGGCGCCAGTGAAACGTACGTATTTTACCGGTCTAAATAACAATAAAATAAAGTATACTTACTGAGCTTGAGATTTAAACTCTCTCTTTACAAATTAATTAATCAAGTCGTAGGTATTGGTTCCACAGCTGTATAAATTGTGAAAAGGAATAGATAAGAGTTCAAACACAAATAAAAACTTAAAAGGGCGCCATCTGGTTCTGAGCTTAGTTAATTACTAATTAACCATTCAAAGATGTTAATTGAATAAGCATTAAAATTTATTAAATTCATGAACCAGAAAATGAATAGAATATTTAGTTAAAACAAAATTTTGTTTACTTAAAATTGTTGAAGAGATGAACTTAAGCATTCATAACCAATATGGTTCCGTTTTTCAGATCATTCAGTTTAGAATTAATAACATTTATTAACAGGAAAATAATAATAACACAACTTTGCATAAATAAAAGTAGAACACACATCGTATATTTATTACAAGTCCACCCTAAATTTATTAGGTTATAATTATACCAAAATTAATCAATAAAAATTCATTCAAAACTTTTCATTAAATAATAAAAATAGCTCAAAGAAATTGATTAGATCAAACACAAATATTGTTCAAAAAGCATTAACACAAATATTACTGACTCATCTTATTCTGGGCAAAAAAATAAACGAATATCTAAATGAGATTAGACAAATTAAATCAGTTCAAAAGTATCAATATAAATGAATTGTGATTAAATTAAAGTTTAAAGATTTTTAACTAACAAGGAGAGCTCTCCCTAAAGAAAATTCTTAACTATGACATTCTTCAATACTTGAATTACAAACAACTACTTAATATTACAGTACCTTGCATTTTTGTATTCATTAAACTCATGGAATACCATACACATAGTTCGGTAGAAATTGGAAATTCGCCTTTCATGCGGGGAGCTTGCGGTTGCAGTCAGCGCAGCATCGAAGTGTAGATTCTCCATACAAAACGCGATCCAAATTAGGTATTATTACCAACCCATATGATTACATAAACCGATAGAGCACAAAAACACCCAAGATTTTAATTTGTTATTACGTATTATCGTAATTATTTCCCTCGGAAAATTAGCGAAAATGTTTCTTGAGCTTTAAATTGTTTTAATTCTCTTATAGCAATAAATGCTTTCAACTCCTTTAAGCCAAATTTTAGTGTACAAACGTACATAAATTGATCACTAAATTTAGGATTGCTTCACGAGATTCTTCTCTCATTAATAAACGGCACTTAACTGTAGGTCGGATGAAATGAAATAATGGCTATTACACATTTTTCCAAAAAAAATAAACCACTATGATTTATACGCAGTACAAAATTACAAGTCTTTCAAACACAACTTAGTGCATGTAAAACCTTTTCAAAAGGATTAGCACTTAACGGAATAACTTTAAACGATAATGCACTATAAATAGAATATCTTGCAATTCTATAGGATTAAAAACTGTAGTTAGGATTATCTTTCAAATCCCATAGCACTTAAATGAAACGACATCTTTAAAACAATCTCGACCGCACGCTGTCAGGGGTCAATAGTGAATCTTCTGCGTCAAACCCAGCGAAGGCTTTTTATAAACTCCGCTCTTCATTACCACGCGAAAACACATCTGCATTTATGCAGCAAGGGCGCTTTTATTTGGCCTACTATAGGATTCACTACCTTACGTGTAAAAAACAGTACCCATTCTTCGCGCGCCAAAACACACGTGTGAACTAAAACACGCTGCTGTAAACGATATTCCTACGCTACATTGACTTAAAATTTTTTAAAACGCAAATAACAGACAAAGGAAAGTGAGTTTACGAATCGAATACCTCAAAATGTTTACCAAAATATTTCAATAAATGAGTTGACTAAGCGCTTCTCCTGGTTTCTTTTCAAGGTTTCTTTATGAAGACATTGATATTATATTAAAATGCCAGATAGCAAGATACGAAAAACGACATCAATATGACGTTACATTGTTTAATTACAGCAAATATGAAACAACCCTTTCTTAAAAACGCCTTTTATTTGAGATATTTATTTGATGACATGCTTGTTTAAATTAAGCGAGATCCACAGGACCGAACTTAGGATTTTTAACAAGAATCAATACAAAATTCTATATACTAACTGCCGGTGGAAATTGTACCCGTTACACTCGCCCACTCGTCAAAGAAAAAGAAAAAAATCAATAAAAAAAGAAAAGCTATGAAGCCCGTCTTATCTTTTTATACTCAAAACTAACAAGATGCCAAAGGCCTACGAAGATACCATACTAGTATCAAAACCAAAGCACACCCAAAAGTGCCTAATGCCCAAATCTATAAGACAACAAGTGTCTAAACATTCAAAAAGGGAAGAGGAAAGGAAAGGGACTATCCGGCTAGGAAGATAGAAGGGAATAATAATAAGGGAATTGCGCTTAATAATATGAAATTATCGGTTCGATTAACGTAGAATATACTGCTGAAACTCTACAGGAAAGCCCGGGCTTCTGAGTGCCTGCGTAACATAGCGGGCTTGGTATGGATAGTTGGGCGTGTATATATATATATATATATATATATATATATATATATATATATATATATATATATATAGGGGGTAATTTGGGTTGCCTGTCTTTCAGGCGTTCGTAATCAAATCTCTGTTAAAAGGTTTATTTTATAGTCTCAAAAGTACGGTTGAAGCCAGCTATATACAGGAATTAAGATAAATACATCCTATTTGCGATAATTACTTGTTAAAGTTACATTTCATGCAAGATTATTTAACGATCCGATCTATTCATTACATAATCTCAAATTTTGAAAATAATTTTTCAAAATGGGTTTCTTTAGTGGAATAATTTATTCACATTATGTTAACATGCATAAAAAGTTTTATATTTCAACAAAAGGATACTATTTAAGTGTGTATATTATTTAATGATTGTAATTTTTAATACAACGATTGGTACGTTGAATTGTTTTCTTGATCTTCCGTCAATAGCTCAAATTTGGTAAATTGCACCTAGAATATAATAAAACGGGATATTATGAGTAGATTTGCATTGATTAACCTATAAAAACATGCATTTTTAATAATTTGAAAGAACAAAGTGAGGTTACAAATTTTAACAAATGAAATTTCGTGCAAAGAAATGCATATAACTTACCTTTACGTCGTAATATCAAGAAGATAATAAATTTTTGAATTGATTTGAATAACTTCACAACATATAAAATTTTTTATGTTGGAAAGAAATTTAAGAAGAATTAGTTTTCTGCAAACTTGCATATTTATATCTTTGCCGCCAGTCAAGAGGTTGGTTGTGGATATTATAGCAGTATTTTCTTTCCCGGGATCAGTTTAAAGGAAGTATCGAGTGTGCGGCAAAATAGTAAGTGATATTAATTTTTCATTATACTGGCCAGTAAAAGAAATAATTTCGGACTTATATTTTATTAAAAAGAAATCTAAATATTTTACATTGGGACAATTAAGTATATAAATTTAAAAATTTAACATTTGAGATAACAACCTAATTTTATATATAAAATGAAAATAGAAAATTTGCTAAATTGATATTATTAGAATACAAAAGTTTGATTTTTATTTAATTTTTTTTTATTAGTAGTTTAGAGATAATACATAAAAAATTACGTAGAAATCCCCAACAATAATAAAAGGCTGATTTGTAGTTTTTGTTTTCTGTTTATTTTTTATTTATGTGTTATTTATTTGTGCTGAAATAAAAATTGTGTTTCTGTTTGGTTAAACCAGACAGTATTAATGTACTATCCATCCCAGATAATGCTCCCGAGAGTTACATATTTGAGATTGATCTGGAATACCCTAGGGAACTACATGATGCTCATAAAGATCTACCTTTCTGTCCACAGCATGTTAATCCTAAGACTAAAAAACCCTGCGCATCTTCTTCTCAGGCAGCTAAGTTGATGGCTACTCTCCATCACAAAGAAAAGTATATTATCCATTATAGAGCTCTAAAACAGGTGTTGCAGCATGGGTTGAAGATTAGACGAATTCATAGACTGCTTAAATTTAAACACTCAGCGTGGCTAAAGTCGACTTAAACACAAGGTTACGTCAGAACGCAAGAAACGAGTTTGAGAAGAATCTCTTTAAGCTTATGAATAACGCAGTCTTTGGTAAGACGATGGAAAATTTACGGAAGCGGGTAAATATCCGACTTTTAACTAAATGGTCGGGTAGACATGGAGCCGAGTCTTACATCTCCAAGCCTGAATTTAAAAATTGTAGTATATTTAATGAAAATCTAGTAGCAATCGAGTTAAGAAAATCTGAAATCTATCTGAACAAACCTATTTATGTCGGTATGAGCATTCTCGATCTCGTTAAAACTACCATCTACGACATCCATTATGGATATATGAAGAACACATTTGGCGATAGGTGTTCTGTGTTATATTCGGATACTGATTCTCTCGTATATGAAATTCGTAATCAAGATCTTTATGAAGCTATGAAACGTGATTGTCTGCAGTATTTTGATATGAGCGATCACCCTGAGAATAATGTATATGGCATTCCGCATGTTAATAAAAAACTTCTTGGACTAATGAAGGATGAATGCAATGGGGTGCCAATGACCCATTACGTCGGGCTCCGATCAAGATTATACACAATAAAAACTGTCATTTCAAAAAATGAAGATGTATTAAGAAATCGCTTACAAGACGAAGAATATGAAGAGGATGAAATCGCTGATATTATATCTAATAGTATTATATCTAAAGGTGTTAAAAAATCTATTGTTTATACAAAAATTACGTTCGAAGACTATGTAGAATGTCTCGAAAACTATGTAGAAAAACGTGTACATCAAAATATAATCCGATCCGATAAACATCATGTTCATTGGATCACCCAGCAAAAGATTGCTCTTAGCCCATATGATGATAAACGTTACCTCATACCTGGCTCCTATGAAACTCTACCTTTGGGACATTATTCGATATTAGAACTAATGGATGTAGACTGATGTGTGTCCTCACTGAAAAACCTGATATGTAATATAAAAATGCAATAAAGTTAGAAATTATATATAGATTTTAATATGTAATATATTAATTTATGATATTTAGCTAATGATAAATGTTATGATTCAAGTTACTAGATTGAATGTAATCTTCTTATCCTCAAAGATACTATAAAAGCCTTATGCTTCATAATTATTATTTCTTAACGTGTAGTTTAGTAAAAGATAAAGTTAGTCATATAACTCTGTATTTTAATTATAATTAAGTAAATATATTTAGTTTAATGTTTCTATGTTAATGAAATGATCGAATATAATATTCTTTGCCTGTAAGATATTACTAAAAGTCCTTACTTAGTCTTATCATCTTAGTGAGGTCACACGCTAGATCGTGGATGACCTTGAGATTGACCAAAAATTACTACTTTGGACCTCCATAAGAAAATACATGGGATTTTGCGGTCGAACCGGTGTTGCTTATCTACTTACTTGGTGGAACTCCATAATCATATAAAATACCTATAATAAAAATAAAAAGATTAGTTAAAGTTTCATGAACTTTTTATTTTTATTATATTTTCAAGATTGAATAGTTTAGATAAGTTGTTATATAAGGCTGATATAGGCTAGCATACAAATAATAAACCACTACCTATCAAAAATAATATTATTTTTGAATTAGATGCAGGTTTCTCAGCAAAAAAAAACATTTAGTAGTTGTACACCCATCTGCGAAGACAAAAATGTCGCCTGTTTTCATATGGTAAAGTATATGGAGTTTTCGGTATTAATAATATTAAAGTATTTGTTTTTAGTTAGGCTTAATAAAATTTCGATAAAATGCAACTCAATATTTCGCATGTCTCAAATCTCAATAGACCGTCTTATAAAACTGGTTTAATAATAATAATACACTTTTGTAGTTTTGCAAAGTTTCGTATTTTTAATAAACTTCGTAAGAACGGGCATTACAGATGGTTTTAAAGCAATACGTATATTTGTGAAGTGTTTGTTTATGTAAGATATCCTTGAAGATATCAATGGCCGGCGTCACATTTTGACATTCATACATTTTTATTACTGTCTACATGTTGCTTTAGAAAGTCACATTTGAATAGTGAACATTTGATTCTTTATGTTGCCTACACTACACGTGGCACATGCGCATCGTTTTTTGTTTTCAATCTTGACATTTGTAGTCGGCGCTCAAATTTGGGTAGTGATTAAACCTGTGTGCAATAAGAAAGCTAGTATTACATTATGGTTCTAACGAAAGAATATCGAGTATGCATGCCAATGACTGTAGATGAGGTAAACAGGAAAGACACATCTTTTAAATTGTGTTCACTGACAGTGACATGCTTCATTACAGTATCAGATTGGACAGCTTTATATGATAGCAAGACACAGCTTGGAACAGTCTGGGAACGGAGAAGGTGTTGAAGTTGTTGAAAACAAAGAATGTTTTGATCCTAAATATGGAAACGGAAGATTTACAGAAAAACGGGTCTATCTATCTAGGTATAATTATATTATTTATACATACAATTACATTGTATTGCCAAACTAATTGCTATTTATATTATCAGTCGTTTACCTTATTGGATACAAGCTATGATTCCTAGAATATTTTATGTTACTGAAAAAGCATGGAATTATTATCCACATACTCGGACTGAATATACAGTATGTATTTTTTATAAATTTAATGTTCATCATTATGTTAACTGTAATTATATTCTAGTGTTCATTTCTACCAAGATTCCACATATCCATACAAACAGCTTATGAGAATAATAATGGTTGTACTGAAAATGTAAGGATACAATTGATTCTAATTTCATATAATTTTATGCAATTCTCATTTTAGTGCTTAAATTTAACCCCAGAACAATTAGCTGAAAGGGTAGTAGAACACTTAGATATTGCTTACGATGAGCTTAGTCCTAAACATTACAAAGAGGAGGAAGATCTTCGATTTTTCCAATCTAAAAGAACACATAGAGGTCCGCTTGTTGAAGGCTGGCGTAATAACTGTAATCCCATCATGTGTTCTTATAAAGTAGTCAAGGCGTCTTTTGAAGTTTGGGGTTTACAAACTCGTGTTGAAGAATTCTTACATTCTGTAAGTTATTATAATAGTTCTAAAACGGGTGAATAGAAGTAAGACTCATATTTTGTTACTTGGGAATTATATGCAGCAGGGGGAGAAACAAAAGTGTTATGAAAGCACAGGTGGTTGTCTCACTTCCAAACATTCTTCACAGCAGTCTTTAACATTTTTCTGCCAAACTATTAGGTCCACAGACTACAGCGTGTTCGGAGATAGAACGCATTAATTTTAAGGGGTGATAGAAGACACCAAAAGGAACAAGAAAGTCTTATACAACTTTGTTCTAGAACATACCACTTTTTCAGAAAAAAATAAGAAAGTTGGAAACTAACATCATTTTGCCGCGTTAATAATAGCACTTTAAGTATGGGGCTTTGTCGGCAGATGTATCTCATCTATCACAACAACAAACCTTAATAACGTTTTATCCTATCGTATGTCGTTTCCGTGTAAAATTGAATTCTTTTTACAATTACAAATTCATTTTACTCAATTAAGAAACTTGACAACCCTGTAAAAATTGTAAACCATATGCTCCAGTTTACACAAAATGCTGATGTGGATGTTTCTTGAACTTGAAAAAAGCACGTTTTGCTTAAGATTATTTGGGTCAGTGCCTGATTGTTGTATATAATACCCGTTTAATGCTATAATGCGCGATAATGCTGAGTTTTAGGTTTTTGAACTTGGAATGATTTGTCAATGCATGAGTTTGATTATTTAATAACAGTTTTTAGTACCATTTTAGAGCGAGATAAGATAAACACTTTGTCAAAAAGCTCTTTAAATCATAGGCTTCTGGTATATCTTGGCTGATTAAATTAATTAAAGTAATAATAATTTTATAGAATTAACTGAATGTCGTATTAAATTAATTGATGTTTTTGAGAAAAATAATTAACGAATTTCAGAATCAGTAATTTGGCAATGGCAACCGGTCACTGTGGGGCGAGCCTTAACAAAAACCGCGCAATGAGGTAAAAATCCAACTTGTGTAAAGAATAAAAAATATATTGGCGTTTAATTATAAAATGTTCAGGGCATCTAGAATCGGTGACAAAATTTAAAAATCTTTGTTATTAATAAAAACTTTGATGCTTAAAGTTGTCACTACTTTGAACTAACAATTTCTCGACATTTCCAGGCTGAGATTTAAAATTAAATTACTTTTCTTGTATGGACCTTATCGAAACCAATATTAAAAATGATAGTATTTGCAGCTACATAACTTAAAAAAACATGAATATGTGTTGTAGCTTTTATTTTAAAAAATCCTAAATTGTAAGAGCTTTTTCTTGCTAAAATTCAAATTCTGCTGGAGTTATAAAAAAACGTCCGCATATTACCGCTTTAAAATTTTTATTAAAGAAAGAGCCAAAGCATCTTGGTTATTTTCATACAAAAACCAAATCCTACTCAAACCAACTTAAAAAGTTAAAAGCCGTTATTGTAGGCACTGCAAAAAATATTTGCCGGTATTATTCATATTATTCCAGGCATAGTTGTTGATGATGCAACATTATGTTTTTGCACCCTTTATCTCAACTGTTAGAAACAACTAAATACCATGCCTTAAGAAGTTGGCTTTTTTAAGTGTTACCATGATCCCTACCTATACAGAATGGGGTTTTCTAATAACTGCAATAAAAATTTAACAAAGCTGAAAGCATCATAACTCATAACAGACAGCATGATTGAAACCTTTTAGTAAAATGGAGATTATTTACAAATGAAATATTGGCAATTATTGTAAAACGTTATAAGTACTGTTATTTCTTAAGGGATGGTAATCTCCTTTATAAATGCCGACTTAAAAATACAGTCAAACTTCCATATTACGAACTTCTATATAGCGAATTTCTCTATATAACGAATTTTTGTGCTGTACACTGCCCTTTTAGAAAAAATACATATAAAAATGTCTCTAAATAACGAAGTAAAATTTCTATATAACGAATTTTTTAGGCCAAACTAAAATAAATTTTTCCAGGTAAATGCATCAATCTTTCTTTCTTAGCAGCAGTAAAAGATTATAAATTTACCCATCTTCCAAGAAGCCTGCACATATTTTTAAAAAGCTGTAAATCATGTAAAAGGATTTTGTAAATTTTTTTAAATAGAAATTCTAAGGGTTAAAATTGTCATTAAAAGGCCTCCTACAACTGGTTAAGCTTTACTTTCTTACTTTATCAGGGGATTTTCGAAAATTTACCTGAATGAGAGTTCTAGGAAAGATTAAACTTCGATGCATTATACACATTGTTACTTGTCTAAATAGAGATTCCACTCTTCTAAGAAATATTAAAATTCAATTAGCATTTACGTAAAGTTAAAAACTTGCATTGCAAATTTTTATTTTAACTTTAGTTTTGTGAGTGAACAGCTCTACACTGAAGTACAAAAAAAAGCCAAAGCGAAAGTGTTTAACCATTACTGAAAAAATAAACGTGTTGCGGGAAATTGATAACTGTATACAAAAACGAAAGACCTCGCGGCTCGCGGCAAAGTTTGGAATTCCTGCTGGTAGTTTAGCGACTATAATAAAAAAATCGCGAATCAATTTTAAAATCAGTTGGTGAACCTACAGCAAAACGTGCTAGAACTTATGTTTACGACGACGTAGATGAAGCAGTTTTAAAGTGGGTGCATTTAATTGGTGACAAAAATGCACCATTATCAAGACAATTTATTAAACACAAGGCGTTACAGTTTGCGGAATCACTCGAATTAAAATAAAGCAGTAAAATAATATTTACAAAAGGTGATATTTCTTTATAACGAAATTTCCCTATAGCGAGTTTTTTTTCAGGATTTACCTACTTCGTTATATAGAAGTTCTTATAATATTATTATAAGAACTTAATATTATTAATATAATTAATATTAAGTATTACCTAAATTCTTAATTGGAAACTATTAATTGCGCTTACTGAATATTGCTCTAAAACTTCCCATAACTTAATACATGTTAATTAACAAATTGCATAATCAGATGCGGTATTGTTTTCGTTAAATTGATTTCTGTATTCCCCCTGTTTTTTAATACGCAATTACAAACGTTTCTTTAAATGGCTTCATTGCACTATGACACTTAAAACAATTGCATTTTTAATTAACCCGTTATTTGGGAGTAAGTATTCATCCGTATAACGCCGCCGCTGGCGTTATTATTTATTTCAAATTAACACCAGAGAAAAGTGCTGCTTGTAATCTGATCTGAACTCATATTTACACAGATGTTGATCATATCCTGACCTAGATTTCTTATTTACTGTTTTTAAAAACCTTTTGTAATAAAAAACTATAAAACTTGCTTCATTTAGCTTTTTCAGCAAAACAACGGCTGTCATTGTACGTTTGTTTAGACTAACCGATCTTAATTCTAAAACAAGTTCAAGACCTTCAGTTGCAGAATGCGATTATATTTAAGCAAGGTTGCCAGATATGGCAATGGTTTTTTCTAAATTACTCGAAAGCCTATTAACATAGAAAAGAAATTATTCAGACTTTTTTGTTCCTTTTGATGTCTTCTATCACCCCTTAAAATAAATGCCTTCTATCTCATGACACCCTGTATAATCCAGTCGCCAAGTACATAATGGCTCAAAAAAGATCGCGTAGTTTTGATTTTTGGGTATGTTGTATGTACCCAGGCACTAATTAACAACCCAAGTTTTCAGCCTTCTCGTACGTGTGAGAGCTTTGGTTTGGCGAAAAATCCACTAAATTTTTTTTTAATTATTTTGATTTTTGCTTAATAATTCTTTAAGCTGAGTAAAGCTGGAACAACCAAATCAAACCTACTTTATAATATTTTGCTAATTAATTGCCACAATACCGATTTTATTGCCACTTATTTTTTAAAAAAACATGGTTGTGCCAGCTTGATATCAAGCTAGCACAACCATACGGTATTTCTATACGAAAGTGACTGAAACTACATTATATTTTTTGCTATTAATTTGCTACCTAATTGCCACAATACTGATACTAATTACCACTTGTTTAAAAAAAAACCATGGTTGTGCCAGCTTGATATCAAGCTAGCACAACCATAAGATATTTTTATAAACAAGTGGTGGACACAACTAATTGCCACAATACTATACATTTTTCAAATTAATTACCACACAGAAATTAGGGTAAATCATAATACGGAACCATTGTTTCATCTCCAGTGAGAATAAACCTAAAAATCGGCTTTGGGTTGTCTCCACACAAGTTTAAAAATGAGCGCGCACATTCAACGCGACGTTGACGTTGAACAGCAGAAGAAAACTTTTTTATTAATTTTACCCATACCCAAATGGTCATGAAGCATTCGGCGAACACTTGTTTCCGAAATGTCAGACATCACTGATAACTCCTTAACTTTCAAACAGCGATCTTCTAATACCATTTCTTTAATGATTGCAACTGTTTGAGGCGTTACCGCTTCAATTAGCCGACCGGAAACATTTTGACCACTTTTTTACAGTGGAATATGACTGAGATAAATCACCATAAACGCCGTCTAAACGTTGTTTGATTTGATTAGGCGTCTGCTCTTCTTTTGTTAAAAATTTAATGACCGCGCGGTACTCAATTTTCGTTAGCTGCGACATTTTCATGCACTCGTCACGATGCTTGAGTGTACGCTTCTAGCTAATATATATAGTGTAGGCCTCTTACATGTTCAACTATGACGCAACCGAGTTTGAACATGTTGGCACCTGTAGGGCCGAGAATTTATGGCGCTTACCTCGTATATTAGCTAACTCTGCAATTATTTGAATGCTCAGGCAACGATTTTTTAGAACAATTTTAGATTTTTGATGTTCGAGGACGACCGGGACGCGGATTGTCTGATCTCCCTTCCCTCCTTAAATTTTTTAACCTACTCGAACACTTGACTAGGAGAACCTTGAAATCTGAACTGCAGATGGAGAAAAGAACACAGCAATATCCACAATTATTCATTGTTGTCTAAGCCACATGTACACGGCAACAACGTCTATCCGGTTATTTAATAGCCACACCACGTATATAGTTCAGAAAAAGTTCTGACTTAAGAATTATTTTAACTATAGTTACAAAATTTGATAAGAACTCTGAATGTTTATAATTTGGTTCAGATGTCATAGCTTTCACATGAATAAATCTTACTAACTTAAAAAATTTATAGTGCATCAAAGAAGTGTTGCTGTTGGGGCACAAACAAGCATTTGCATGGATTGACGAATGGATTAATATGACTTTAGAAGATGTTCGACAATATGAAGCAAATCTACAGTTGCAAACAAATAGTTTGGTGAAACCAGCACCGAATGATGAAGACTCTTCTGATAGTCCTATTAAAAGTGGTGCAGAAGGTGACTCACTTTCTGATATTTCAGTGAGTGATCAGTCACAGCCATCACCAAAATCTCCCACAACCAAAAAAGGAGGTTATTTTTCATGGTTTTAAAAATAATTGTGGTTAGTTCTTTTGTTGTGTTCATTAGAAAATTTCGTGTTGACTGATTATGTTATTTATTGGAGTGGTGTACAACTAGTAGCTGCAGCTCAGTTTGAAAATTGATTTTAGTCTAGCGTTATGCAATATAGATGGTAAAAGCCTAAGCTTTTTACGTCTCCTTTTTCCTCGAATGATTATGGAATAAAAATAATTAAACTTAATTATAACACTTTTTCTGGTTCAGGTTTTAGAATGATCTTTTATAGGAAACAAGTATGCGGCAATTTTCCTTTGTGCACATTTTCAGAAATTGTAGATAATCTCATAATTTTTTTTTAATATGTGTAAGTGGTGTGTGAACCTTTCAGATAAATTATTTTATTTTTAAATAAAAAAAATTGGTATTTATTTGACTGTATATACGTCTTTCTTTATTAGAAAATAAATAAAGTAATTGCTGTTATATTTTTTTTTTCTTACAATGTATGTGATAGTTGAGTCTAATGCTGAACACAGTGGAGTGGAGAACAGTACAGGTTAAAACCGCTTCCATCGCATTCAAAAACTATGATAAAACAATGAATACTGAACAATAAGTACAGTTTTTGTGAAAAATGCTCTTGGAACCAAAGAGATTCCCACCATCACAACAGATTTATGTTATATGAATTATGAAATGTGGTTGCTGCAGAAATGAAGTAAACTAGTCAGTATTTGTAATAATTTATTTCTGTTAACTTGAAGTTGTCAATAATAAAATATCACTGCATACTATGTGTGCAACCATTGAGTGAAGAGTTTTAAAGAGGCGCAATGTGATAGGGAAAGACCGTGCCTGCATCGTCTCCACCCGCACTCCACTTGCCCAACAAACTTGAGTACTGTATAATGCTACCACAGCGAGCAATAATTGAACTATTCATTTATAACAACTAGATGGGATGGTCAACATCAAGCAAATCTTTATATGTCAACTATAATATTCCCAATGGAGCAAAAAATGTGCGTGTTGTTTTCAACGTAGAACCAGATCAGACTGATAGGTTTTATAAAGTAAACAATTCTACATACGAAACAATTATTTACGACATTTTACTACGGTTCAGACATTTTCTATTGCTAAAAACTTCAACAATTGATCATTTTTAAAAATCGTGCTTTTTAACTTTAAAATCGTCATATCTTCAAAAGTAACCGAGCTATCGGATTGAATTTTTTTTTAAATTGAAGAACACACGTGAGCGCATCTAGTCGTATTAATGACGTTACCGAATATTAATTACTGATTTCCTTTAATAGCAGTTAAAGTTAGCACTTCAGCATGAATGTATTCATATTTTGACTATGCTAGAAAAATTCTTATTTGTCTGAATCTGTCTATACTTACAGCGAAGCAATTAAAGACAAGAGAATGCAGAAATTTTTAGAAAAAAGAGATTTGATCTAGGACCTATAGTTTTATAGTTATGAATAGTTTTGTGACGCACTAAACTGACAGCGGGTGATACTTTCGCAAGGCCGGCACGCGACTACCATTCGATAATTAATAATTTACAGGCAAAAGGTAGTTTTTTTTAATTAAATGCTGTCCTAACACAAATATTTATTGTTTTATTAAGTCTTAAAACTGCCAATTGATAAAATAGCAAATACTAATAAATAAACAGGCTTAAATGTTTATACTATACAGTAAAACTTCGCTTTGGGTTTGGATTTTCATGTGTGAGCAACAGAGAAATAGCGAGAGAGAATAATAGAAATTTTTGGTAGTTAAAATATTCTAGAACTAATTAATGCTTGTCATGTGCTGACAAAGCTCGGAAAGTATACGATGATACATGTCCCAAGTAGCACAAATTGCTTTTGTGTATGTTGCTTTTGTTTTTATAATGCTATATTGAATTTTTGCATTTTTGGCTAAAGGTTTTTTATAAAATACAATACCTTACAATGCATTACCTAATTATACATTATGAGTTACTTTTTTGTTTCGCCGAATTGTTAAATTATTCATTTTTGAAACGAGTGCTTTGGAAACAAAATTGTCAATAATAGTAGATTATTGATCGAGTGATAATGTAGGCAATAACTCACGCGAATTAAGTTTGCAGCTCCAGCCGCAGACTAGTGCAGTAATCATCCAAGTGAGTTATTGCAATTACAGCGAGTTGAATACTATACTTTATCTACGACTATAACAATTTTCAAAAAAAATTACAACGCAAAGTTTCAAAAAGAAGCGAATGACAATGAGTATTTAAATACCGTTAAACATTTAATGCTATTTAACACACCTTAATACTAGGTATTTCTTGGGCATCACTTTTATTAATAAAATTAATTGCAAAAGGCGAGCAATTTGTGATCTTTATGGAAGGTGTAGAATTATGTATAATTTATTTATCAGGTAGCAGATTAAGTGTTGTTACTGTGACGGCTTCTCTCACTTTCTCTTCTGGCGATGTGTACATTTCTGATTTACTCTCCGAACTAACTTAAGTATTTTACTCACTTTAAATATTATTTCTGGCTGTTCAAGAATTGTGCCGTGATATTAACAATAATTTTTAAACATTAGTCATAGAATATTGGCTAATTGGATACCATACCTTCGGTGGTTACTATGGCAACCATCAAGGTAGTTGAATAATGAATATATGTATAACCATAGGTATAACCCAATAGGAGTAGACAATAGTATATTATGCAATGAGCATTTAATGATAGCTATTAAGACATGAGTATGAGAATTACGTAATGAATACGAGTGTCTTAATAGGCATTAAATATGAGTTGCATACATTATTTTTTCTACGACCACTCATAATGAAAAACAAGCATTTTCAAATGTTATTAAACTTTTTATTATTAAAAATTATGAGTTATAACTAAGGAAAAATTATGGAAACTTTATAACAAACAAAACATGAACACGTCACAAATTTTAGAATTATTCTATTTATATATTTTGTTATATTTTGAATGGTACAGTTATTAAGATGCAACTGCGGCGCTTTTGTCAAAGTTGTAACAGCGTTGGTGGATGGCATTGTTGATGATAGGGTAATGTTTATTGAATTATTGGTTTGGCTGTACTCAATTTTTTGGATATTTAATTAGGTAAACACTACCTCTGAACTGTCAAAATTGATAAATTTCATGTGTCAGATGGTCATGGCAATATTTGATATTGACCAAATATTATCATGATGTTGAATTCTATTGGTCATAAACTTGTATCTTTATCAAAAATCTGCATATTAATATATCTTATTATAGTGGAGTAACCTTACGTTTTTATCTCGGAACCGGTTAAGACTACTCGGATTTTCATGATTCTTTGAAATCTTGTAAATAAAACATACCAAAAACCTTTATAAATTAGAAATTGACGCTTACATCGGGAAATGCGGCAAAACTCGCATAACCTAAAAAGTTTCGAAGTGGTCCAGGTGTGTTATCACACCTATGTATTGGCAGTTCGAACCCACAATTAATTTATTTTTATTCCTTTTAGTGTTTAAATACGGCAGCCATATTTGTTTCGTGGTGCACGATGTTTCTTGCAGTTTTCTGTGTAAACGAAAATCTCAATATCTCAAGAACGGTTGGTCGTAGAGACGTGTGGTAGAAAACTTTGTATTGTTTACACTTCGAACTGCATTTGTTGTTCTAAACAAAAGTTTTGTAAGATTCTTCTTTATGGGGGCAATTTAAGCCAAAAGTTTAACACCAATTTTTGCAAAATTTCCGCTTTTTAGAGTGCCACATTTCCAGGAAAAGGTGAGGTTTTGGGGTTCATCTTTTCTAGGAAGGTGCACAATTAGGAATAGTTTATTTTTGAAATATTTGAAACCTGAAACTTCACTATTCTGGTATTTATGGGCTTTTGAAATTCTTGATTTCTTTATTTTTGAGCAAGTTTGGACCTCAATATCTCTGATGGGCATGAATAGATTTTTTTTATATTTCGTTCAAATAAAGCAATATATGATGGCAAACTGTCGTAAAAATTTTAACTTAGATATTAGCGTAAGCATAGAGATATGCTCATGTTAGCTGTCATACAATTTACACAGATTGAGAGGAAAACTATCCAGGGAAGAACATACAAAGAAAAAGCACCCTCTTATTCTATTAATAACTTTAGTTATTACTGCAGGGATTTTTATCAATAGCATATAACTATATAATAACAGTAATAATAATAATTTTACTTTCCCAAACCAATGTTAGCACCAGAATAAAGTACATTTACTCAGTAATACTAATGATGGTTTACATTTACAGTTTTCAACTAGGTATAACTCTGTCCTCACGCTTATATCAAAGTTAGAATTTTTACCACAGTTTGCAATCATATACTGCTTCATATGCATATAATATAACAAAATCCTACCAGCACCCATCCGAGTTATTAAGGTCCAAAGTTATCCAAAAATGAAGAAAAAGCTTATCGTTTTTACCTCAGAACCGGTTGAAACTACTCAGATTTTATTGATTTTTTTTATATGCCGTACATATAAAATATTAAAACCTTTATGCAGAGATGCATTATAATTAGACTATTATTGCTAGATTTATCTAAACATAACTGTCTCTTTATGCCCCAAGGGCCTCTTTATGATCCGACGGGCAATAATGAAACCTCAATTAAATGTCAGAGCTGTATTTGTAGAACTTGATTGGTTCTTAATATAATTTGTAAACTTATCACCAATGAAAATAAGCTGAAATTAAGTATTTTAGATAGTAACTATAGTAACGTACTTCGTATATAAGCACATAAGTATACGTACAGCGGCTTGATGTAACCTACGTACTCATTTAATTATATTTTTTACACAATAATAGATTTGAGATAAAAACAATCTGTGCATAAAATAGTGTATGCATTTCGGGCATAACTTGCTTTTATGGCCCTACAGCCTTTTCCTAGCCCTCGGCTGACGCCTTGGGCTAGAAATAACGCTTCTGGCCATAAAAGCTTCTTTATGCCCTTAATACATAACTAGCTATTATAGGTTAAGAGTTGACGATCATAATTAACCTCTAATGGAGATGGTCCTATATTAAAAATACATAGTTTATCACTGGAATGTATTGTGTACCTCCTTAGAAAAAATGAACCCTGAAATCTCACTTTTTCCTGGAAATGTGGCACTCTAAAAAGCGGAAATGTTGCAAAAAAGGTGTTAAGCTTAAATTTTCCTCTCAATCTGTGTAAATTGTATGACAGCTAACATGAGTATAACTTTGTTCTCAAGCTAATATCAAAGTTATGATTTTTACCACAGTTTGCCATCATATGCTGCTTCATATGCACGTAATATAAAAAAAATCCATCCATGACTATAAGAGATGTTGAGGTCCAAAGTTGCTCAAAAATGAAGAAAACGAGAATTTCGAAAGCCCATAAATACCAAAATAATGAAGTTTCAGATTTGAAATATTTTGAACATAAACTATTCTTAACTGCGTACTTTTTTTAAAAAGAATGAACGCTGATACTTCGCTATTGTCTGGTAATATGACACTCTAAAAAGCCGAAATTCTGAAAAAGAAGCGTTAAACTTCGGACTTAATTTGCGCCCATAAGGAGGCATCCTACGTAATTTATGTTTAGAACAGCAAATGTAGTTCAATATGTGAAGAATGCAATAGTTTTTACCGCGACTTTCTACGACCAACATCAAGATTTTCGTTTACATAGAAAACTGCAAGAAACGTCGTGCACCACGAAACAAATATGGCTGCCGTATTTAAACCAAAAGGAATAAAAATAAATTAATAGTGGCTTCGAACTACCAATACATAGATGTGATAACACACCAAAAATTATCCTGTTCTGAGATGGTCGAGCAACCGGTGCGGAACCACTTGGTTATGGTTTTAGGTTATTCGAGTTTCACCACATTTCCCGTTCTGAGCGTCAATTTCTAATTTGTAAAGGTTTTAGTATTTTATATTTACAAGACTTTAAAAAAAATTATTCAAATCGAAGTAGTTTGGACCGGTTGCGTGATAACGCTCTTTTTTTGCTTAGCGTTACTCCACTAAATGTGCACATCGCCGAAGAGAAAGTGAGAGAAGCCGTCACAGTAACAACACTTAATCTGCTGCCTGATAAATAAATTATACATAATTCTACACCTTCCATAAAGATCACAAATTGCTCGCCTTTTGCAATTAATTTTATTAATAAGAGTGATGCCCAAGAAATACCTAGTATTAAGGTGTGTTAAATAGCATTAAATGTTTAACGGTATTTAAATACTCATTGTCATTCGCTTCTTTCTGAAACTTTGCGTTGTAATTTTTTTTGAAAATTGTTATAGTCGTAGATAAAGTATAGTATTCAACTCGCTGTAATTGCAATAACTCACTTGGATGATTACTGCACTAGTCTGCGGCTGGAGCTGCAAACTTCATTCGCGTGAGTTATTGCCTAGATTATCACTCGATCAATAATCTACTATTATTGACAATTTTGTTTCCAAAGCACTCGTTTCGAAAATGAATAATTTAACAATTCGGCGAAACAAAAAAGTAACTCATAATGTATAATTAGGTAATGCATTGTAAGGTATTGTAATAAAAAACCTTTATCCAAAAATGCAAAAATTCAATATAGCATTATAAAAACAAAAGCAACATACACAAAAGCAATTTGTGCTACTTGGGACATGTATCATCGTATACTTTCCGAGCTTTGTCAGCACATGACAAGCATTAATTAGTTCTACAATATTTTAACTATCAAAAATTTCTATTATTCTCTCTCGCTAGTTCTCTGTTGCTCACACATGAAAATCCAAACTCAAAGCGAAGTTTTACTGTATAGTATAAACATTTAAGCCTGTTTATTAGTATTTGCTATTTTATCAATTGGCAGTTTTAAGACTTAATAAAACAATAAATATTTGTGTTAGGACAGCATTTAATTAAAAAAAACTACCTTTTGCCTGTAAATTATTAATTATCGAATGGTAGTCGCGTGCCGGCCTTGCAAAAGTATCACCCGCATTTTAGCATTTTGGTTCTGATTTCGGAGCTCTCAAACAATCTCTAATCAAGAAATTTTTAAATAATACTCGTACAATTAAATTAAAAATTTATTAAAGAAGATGAGTTATATGGTCCCCATCTACATCTCTACACAATGCAACTCCCCTTTTAACGGAATCGATAACATTATGAAGGATACAAGGTGTGTTATTATTGTCTTTAATTTTGTTGCTAATTCTGTGTTATAAATTTCTACTATATTTCTCCTTTGTACTTCATTAAATATGAATGTCATTATTAAAAACTGATTTTTTAAATTTTTTTTTCAAAAACTTAATCTGACAGCTCTTTTCAAAAAATGACAGTTTAAAATGTTTAAATAAACTAATTCATACTGCGGTGATATTAAAATAAAATATAGTATGCCCACCGTTCCAAATATAAACATAAATTATATACGGTGGATTAAATTAAAAATACACCACAGATATTTTTCTTTATTCCAATCAGCCAGCTCAGGGTTACTCGGTAAAGCATAAATTATTTGAATTATGAGACTCTTATTAACTCTTATGCCTGAAAATGGAGAAAAACTTATGTTGTAAACACTAGAGCTCCTGCAAACTGGACAACCACTGCTAAGCTCTAAATTCAAAAAAAAGAAAACTGAATGCTTGTATATGCATCAATTAAACTCATAGGTAAATTTAAAAACACATAAACTTTATTTAATGAACAAAATAAAAATTCAAATGAAAAGTCAATGGCAAGAAATGCTATTCAAATTAATACAATTAATAATTGAGAAATAAATTCCCAGGATTGCTCAAATGTGATAAAAAGTTGTAATGGCCTGACATAGGGCCAATACGGTCATTCACTTGAACAAACCAACACAAATCAAAAATTGTTTATAAATAAAATTGTTTATCTTAATAAAAATAAATTGAAATAAAAGAAATTAAATTGTTTTATTTAATTGAAAGCAAATAAGTTCTCAAAAGAACCTTAAAAACTAAACAAAATAAATTTGTATTATTAAGGATAAACTTTATAAGTTTAATATTATTAATGAGATTAAAGAACTCATTTACTATGACCAACCTGGTATAAATTATTAAAAATAAATTCCTTTAAATAAATCCTCAATTGGTAACACTGCAATATATTTATCAGCTGATTTCTTGTCTTTAATATATCAATACGTAGATCGATGAAAAAAATAAATTCTCCCAGAATTTAATAAAATAATCACGTTCACTTTAAATAATTATGAAACAACACTGAAATCTTCTTTAGACTTTTGAGATTGTTCAGGTAACACTTTAATTTAATTCAAACTTTATTCATACATGACGTTTACGTCAAACATATGGTTAAAATATCTAACCTCACTTTAAATTACAGATTTTTATCCGAAGTCGGGCATAGGTTTTGCCGTGAACGTTTTGTCCACTGCCTTTGTTAAATTTTGCTCCAGCTTATATAGTTTATGTTGAAACAAAAACCGGCAATGCCATTTTTGTAAAACAAAAACAAATCACGTAAAGTTTGATGACGTCACTCACGGAAACAGCTGTTCTTAATTATCACTAATCCTAATTCTATAATTACAGGATTATTGCCCTTAAAACAAGGATTAAAACAGTATAATACATCCCTTGTCCAAAAATGCATCGTAACGAAGATATGAGAGAAAAACGATTGACAATGAACAAATCTCATTACGACCTAAATACATACACAATTCAACATATCAAGGTTTATCCTTTACAAAATAGTTACATAATTACACAATACAAGTAATACATATAAATTCTCCACAGGAACATCTTTACAATTTACAACAAACATAATTTACCAGTCCGATACTACCATCGAATTTACCAATTAATGCATGTGCAAGTTCTAGCTTTAATATTAATTCAAATGCATTCAATTTATGATCAAATTGTCCAGCATACAGTTCTCCAAGTGCTTACATAAAAACAATGGTGAGAACAAATAGGATAAGAGTCAATAATCGTCACAATGAAGCAAAACGACAAGATTAAAACCTAAATAATAAAAATGGTCAGAATTTTTATAACAAAGTTTAAAAAGTAATTGTATTATATAAGTCATAACAAGATTGATCTAATTTATCTGTTTTCAGTTAACTAACAGCGCGAAACTGAGTTGGTCTCCTGGAAAGTAGAGAAATTTACCCTACGTTAAAGATCGTAGACTCTAAATTTATATAAGGAGATTTCATCTTCTCTACAAGTGAAAAACCCATCCCAATATGTAACTTGGGTTGCATAAACGTGTGTGATAAAACAATCTAACTGATTGATAGCCTTTTTAAAAATATGAAACCTAATTATATGCATAAGAAACTTAGGTTATGTTTGTATGAAATTTTTATTCTTAATTTCTAATTTAAATATTGATGAGCCTAACTACGACCCCACGTGTAACCTTTATATTAATTATGCCTATTGGCATGTCTCTCTTTTAATTTAAATCTACTATGTGAAATATTTGTTTTGACGTTTTCCAATCTATCATTAACAAAATATTTAATGAGGTTATTAGATATCACCGCAATACGATTCAAAATTGCACATGACCGATATGTCTATCTCTTTCTTTCAAGGCCAACTCTTAATCAAAATTCCGTTGCTCACACGTTATTATGCTACATCCTGCATCATTGTGGGAGGAAGACATTGTTGAAATTCAATTAAACTTAATTTTCAACTTATTCTTGTTTATAAAAATCTTATTAAATCAACATTATTTTTAATGTATTTACTTAAAAAACGTTGCAACATTATAGGGAATAAATACAAGTTAAAAACTGTTTTCATTTAGATGAAATTGGTTTTCAAAAGTGTGAATTCTTTCATTATTGCAAAATCAGAATTCATGAATGATAAATTAGTTTTCGTTACTATCAATTCTGTTTTCATTTGTGTGAAATCAGTTTTCGTTAATATGAAATCATATTTCACATGTGTGAAATCATACTGTAAAAGGTATAAATGAAGGTAAATATCAACAGTTTTTTCAGAAGAGATGTTAAAAATATCTATATCAATATTAAGCACAACAAAATAAATGCCAAGGGGTGCTATTGTAACTACAGTTTAATTGTACCAGTACGGTATGTAAACAAATCATATTTAAACAATGGTAGGCAAAATAACTGCCGGTAACAGACTGGTAAGTCATCGTTTTCAGTCAGGAAATTTTCTTCACTGATTATGTCATCGGTAAGTCTGCTGCATGTGATGAAAATACTAATAAAACTCATCGCTGAGATTTTACATTGTACCTGTACTAACAATACTCTAAAGAAATTGAACTAAAGCACTATACTAGTACATATAGCCCAAGCAACATCTAAGTAGCAGTAACTGAGATTGGAACTTTGATTGAGTAGTTGTTACGTAACTACAACTAAATTTATGACTTTGTAGGTTTAATTACTTCAATTTGGAATATTTTAGTAATTGTGTAGTTGTATATACTATTTATTGGAACTACGTAGTTCCATTACTTCTGAGTAACTTTTAAAGTATGTGGAACGGTATTGCCACTTAGTATCATTACTTTAAGGTCGTTGCAACTTCAAACGGTATTATGATTGTAGCAGTAACTTGCCCGAAGCTACTTTAAAGTTTTTAAAACTTTAAAGTAGTACTGAAAGTTCCTGCCACCTGCCTGGAACCATTATTTCCAGGAGAATCACTTTAAAGTAATTTTTTGTG
Source organism: Agrypnus murinus (assembly GCA_929113105.1). Lineage (NCBI taxonomy): Eukaryota > Metazoa > Arthropoda > Insecta > Coleoptera > Elateridae > Agrypnus > Agrypnus murinus. Next base: position 218,880,459 of record OV816025.1, read on the forward strand.
ATTCTTAATAGATGTTTTACTACATAACCTTAAATAAGAATAACAAATTGTGCCTTAGGAATTGTTGTATGTAACTTGAAGTTGGCAACATTTATTTGTAGTGATGTAACTAGCTAATCCTGGCCCATCCGTCAGTACCATTGAGTCGGCTTGGTGGACACACATCTTGTACAGTGTATGCATTGTGTATGTAAGTTAATTAATGACAATAATTGAGTATCTTTTATTTAGACACATAAAAGAACATAATAGGAATAATATAAAAATGGTTTATATCATGTGTATCAACTTATAAGTATTTTTGTCATATTTTATTAAAAAATATTTAAAGAAGGCATTGTTATTTTTTGACCTACCATGATCATATTCAACAGAAAAGTTGCAATGGTTTATAATTTTGGTTTACTGGAATGACAAAATAATCAAACAATTCATCGCTCTTTGTATTATTAAGTAGTACGTATTAAGTAACATAATAATCCATTTTGTGACACAATCACAGCATTAGTATAGAAAATGATAGAATGTTTATTAAGTTGCAAGAGTAAGAGAGAGAGTAACCACGCAATACGATGTGTCAAATAGAAGAGAAAAGAAGTTCCACGAAAGTAGCAATTACGCACTGCTGTGATTCCAGCACTCGTAACTGAATATGTCATTTGGGTTGCCTATATATTTCGGGGTTTGGACTCAACTGGACCAAATCTTATTTAAATAAATTAATTTATTATTTAATAAGTAAAAGGTTACACTCTACATCACTTGATAATAATAAGAAGTAGATCTTAAAGGGATTTTTCACTTAAAACTGAAAAATTATTTTGACAAGTTACGATTTGCATATCGTTAAGTCGTTGGACTTGGTTTTTCATAATTGAAGCGATTGTAAGGTGTAGTTTCACCTGGAAATTATAAAAGGCATAGATGGAAAGGTGTATGCAAGCAATCACCACTATACTCACAGTTTTTGTTGTTGAATTTCAAGTAAATCCCATGCTGGTTTAACGATTCATCAAATTTCATGATAAATGTATAATTTTCATTAATCTATGCATTTGCAGCCAAAATGTTTTGCTGCAATATTCTTAATTAGATTCTAGAGCACCTTTAGCAATAGAATTTTCAAGTGGGCAGCTCTATATAGAGAAGGTTTAGCCTGTTGAAGCCTAAAATTTGTATTGTTTGAACCTGATCTGTTAAAATGGTAAAATTTTGTTATTTAAAGTTTTGGTGCCAAAATTGATGTAAATATTGTGAAATAGGATATGTGGATTCATTTAATAATTAAAAAAGGAAGTAATAAGGTGTGAAAATGTTATTATTTTAATTTTGTAAAAACCATGTTCGTCAGGAAATTCAAGATGGTTTGCCATTGAATCCTGGAGTTAAATTTGCTTTTTGTTAGACATCCAATATACCAAAATATAGGGAAAATTATCCTCTTTCCGATTATGTAATTTGTTTAAACATTTAATTTAATTTTTCAACCATATTTTGGTTATGTAGATCTTGTTAGGTTAGATATTCAATTGTTTTTAGTAACTTCCCAGATTTTGTTAGTGGGAAAATGACGTTTGTCATTTGTTTTTGAAAAAAATATAAAAGCAGATCGAAAATCTGATTACTGGCTTGTTGATTTTCATTTAAAGAAGAAGCCATGTCAGATCACGCAATAATAAAATTTTGAGGTTATGTGTGACAGATTTTGCGTCAATCAAATGTCAAAAAAGTGAGGTTATGACAAATGTCATCCAAATTTAATTTTTTTTTAAGTGTTTAATAATGATAATAACAATGAACAATTAAAGTGATTTAAATAAAAAGGAAAGTGAAAGTGTTAATTTGGTTTCTGGACTAATTATTTATAAGAAGAAAATTTTTTGGAAAACGTATTGTAACTTTATTTCTGGATGGAAGGAAATTAAAACAGGATGTAATAAGAATTTTTGGGAAATAGACAATTGATTTATGTACTCACGTATTGGAGGTAAATTGTTCAATATTTAATAGTTATAATAAATTACAAAAGAAGATTCACAAAAACAATTATATGGAAATGCGTGTTCATCAACGCAACAAGTAAGCAGGTAAATATACTGACTATTACAGAGAACTACCAAATAATATAGTGTGCAAAAATTTCCAAGAGTGGTGCAAAAATTTTGAATTTAAAAAATTTATTTTCAAACTTCAACTTTATTTTTTTTGTTTCATTTCTTCCTTCAATTATAATTTAAGATTGTGGGATTGATCAAATAAAATTGAGCAGGACAAATAGAATTAGACTGTCTCTTGATTCCTATTTTGTTAAATCCAATAGTTAATTGAATCCATTTTATGTAATAAGAATTTTTTTGTTTTAGTTTCTCTTTTCAGTCTTTTTATGTGTTTATTAATAAAATATTTTAAATGTTAAAAAGGAGATTCATTTGTGTATTTTTCTTGTTTTGTGTCCATTAACAGAATTTAACAAGTATAAGCTGAACAATACTTTATTATTTTGTCAAAGAGCGACCCGCCTGAAATTTTCTCATGCAATTTTCCTGAGCTTGTCTTTGGATTTTAAAATCATAGCCAGAGCAAATTTTCTTTTCATCACAAAGGTAAGTGGTGTTTGTTTTTGTATAACTTTTCAGTTTGCCTTGCTACTATTAAACATAAGTGATAGTGGTCTTCAAATTTAAATAAATTTATGATGAAGTGTTGTAAAGTGTATACTAGTACGGCGCTTATCACGATAAAAGTTTATTGTCGCACCAATGCGATGCTTATTTACCAATTAAAATATCATAGCAGCACGTAATGAAACCGTAGCAATTAAGTGCTTGTGACTATTAGCAAAAACTTAAAATTTCCACTGGTAGTTGCTGGTACATAGTGATGACTAAAAGTGCTGCTTGGGATGGTTTTTAGACTTACTGCAGGCTCGATTGGCTCTACTCAATGGAATCAATAACAATGTCAGAATAAGGAGGAGTTACTACCCTTAGGTCTTATTTACAACAGGAAAATGGTTAAAGGAAAAAACAGTCATTATCAATAACAACTATTTATTAAACAACTAAAATAAACTGCTCACTGTTACATAAAGTACGCTACTATTTAATATTATCAAGTTTATTCAAATAGTAGGACCTTATGCATTTTACAGAGACCTAAATATTAGGTTTTAATATCATCATTTGGTTTTTATATTCATCACTAATCCACAGCTTTGTTCTTTTGATGTGGTTTTTTTGCCCACATCCACAAGTGAATGACCAACTGTTAAAACAATTAAAATATAATAAATGGTTAACCAGTTGACCATCCTAATTTCAATAACTTCATTTAAAAAAAAATGTGTTTAGTAATGCTTCTTTTTATTATCAATTATAAATTATCTGGAAATAAATGTTGAATCGATACAATAATGAAGGCAGTCGAAACATGGATGTTCGAAAAAATATACTACCTCTGGAGGTAAATTGACACATTATCTGAATAGTAAGTAAATGAAATGTGTAATCGTCGTGACAATTACACATTTCAATCTTTTTTTTTAATCTAATTATTTACTATTAATGACAGCCACAGTAACAATATCAAAACAAAAAAAATTACAACTAATTGAAAAATATACTACTTTTTAAGTCGTACGTACAGTACAAGCACAGCACTTCCATCTAAATTTTATATTATTTTAAAAAAGCACTTTTTACAATGGTTACAATTTTATAGGTAGGTAATTCGTTTGATCTTAACTTAAAACAAATAGTCTCAGTATTATTTTACATTACAAACTAATAGTAATAATGGATAATTCTAATCCTGAGAAAATTTCATTGTTGTACATTAAAAAAAATACTATTATCTAAACTAGCTAAAAAATTTATAAAATACAGATTCACATTTGTTTTGAATTGCAAACCTATAAAATTTCTTATCACTTTATGAAGGTCATTTGTTTTGTCTTTTTGATTAATATTAATGTTGAAATAATCAACGGTACCTAAATTATAATATTAGAACATGGCATTCATAAAGTTGAAAACCATATAATTAAATTTTAATACTCAGCCAAGACCTATTCACGTTAATATTCCTACTTATATTTTAATAGTAACTTGCTCTATTTGCATTGATATCCACTATTTATTTAAAAGTCACAAGCGTTTTATGCAGCACTCCATACATTGATTATACAGAATTATTGGAAAATAAAGTAGAAATTATTTGTTTAATTAATATCTCCATTGGAACTCCTGAACTGATTTCTTTTTGAAAAATCTATCAGAAATCTAGTTACCAAGACGGTTAAAATAAAAAATATTTGAAATTACATATATCAAGAAATATTCAAATTCGAATTACTTAGTGGTAATCTAGTAAAGAACTTTTATTATTCTTGGAACGGATTACCGCAAGAAACGTCCATTCAAGATTTCCAGAGCAGATCTTAATTAACGGTACAATTAAATATAAATCTCTTTAATGTTGTAGTTAAACTCATAAATGCAGTCAATCCTAGTTAAAACTAGTTTTATTATCGTCAGAAGATGGAAAGTCTGCACTTAAAGAAGCACCTTTACTCACATTACAATCAAAAAGAAATATCAAAAAAATTTGAGTTAAACTATACATTTGATTTATCCATAAATAAAGTCAATCTAGTATCAAGTGCTTCATTAATGTTACTGTGTTCACATCAACATAAATCATAGGTACAATAATTTAAGTAAACCTAGCAAAATAATAATAATATAACATTACAATGAATATTAATAACGAAACATGGAAACATCATTCATATTTTTCTTTTTATATCCACCAAAGTTTCAAATGGCAACGCTCAAAAAAAAAGAATACAGTTTTCTCACAACCAAAGTTTTGACGTTTTCGCAAACGTTAATAAATTAAAAGGAAATTGCACTTTTTCTTTATTTACATAATGAAAATGAAACAGAACGTCTTTTTATGAATGATGCTGTGTATTGTACAATATGGATGATGAAAGGAAAATTAGATGATGAAAAAAAATACCTACATGATCACAAGGTTGATGGTGTTTGTATTTCGACATACATAAATTAGAAGGACGAGTATAAGTTGCGACTAATAAGGCTTGATTTTCGAGCTCATATTGCTACTGTTGCTAATATGACCGTTATGTCATCTGGTTTACCGCCTGAAACAAATGTAAAATGTTAAATTTCCTTAATAACACTTTTATATGTGTATCATCATTAATAAAATTTGACATTGACTTTGTAGCTCGAGATTAGGACCCTAAAGGACTTTAGGCCAGATTCTAATACTGGCTTAACACAGTAAAAGGTGAAAAAGGTTCGGATAAATTCGGTTACATCAATCCCTTTTCCTGTTACGTTCTTTTCCTATCCTTGTGGCCAAGCATCATTTAAATTTCAATTCTTTCTTTTATCGTTAAATGAACCATTTTTTTAATATGTTACTTGAGCTTTTCCTTTGACAATATTGTTGGCCATGCCAAAAAATGCATGGGCCTCACTGTTGTATTTTTGATAGAATTTGTTTTAGAAAATTAAAAGACAATTGAAATATTTGTGAAAGAATCGCATCAAAAAATAGGGGGTTGCCATTTAAAAAGCCACAATGACGTCATTGTTCAAAAGTGACATCAAACAACTTTTATCTAAACATTTTTTTGATAAAACGATTGGAGGGCTGTAAAACTATTTTTCCATAGCTTTTGGAGACCCTGTATACGAGGATAGATCAGAATGCTTCTAGAATAAACCACAAGATGGCGTTATGCACGCGTGCTGATCACTTGTTTTGAAAGTGCCATTGTAGTACAACAGTTGTCAAATTTTCAAAGGGATTGGATATAAATACACGCCGTTACTATCGATTCAAGTAAACAATTTGTGCATTTTCTTAATCATGAATAAAAACGAGTTTTGTGCAGTGATAAAACATTTCTTTTTTAAAGGCTTAAATGCTAAGCAAATAAAAAACGGAGTTAGACGAAGTTCATGGTGAGTCTTCGCCTTCGTATGCAAACTGGGTTGCTGAATTCAAATCCGGTAGAACAAGTTTAGAGGATGCACCACTTTCTGGCAGAGCAAAAACAGCTACCGATGAAGAAACAATTTAAAAAAATCCATGAAATCGTGATGAAGGATTAAAGTTGAGAGAGATAGCAGAGAAAGTAAGCATTTCATACGACTGTGTTCATTGCATCTTACATCAACATTTGGACATGGGAAAGCTTAGTGCTAGATGGGTGCCGTGTCTGCTGACAATCGACCAAAAGCGACTTCGAATGAACAGTTCTTAGCAATGTCTAGACATGTTCAAACGCAATGAAAAAGATTTAGCAATGTCTAGACATGTTCAAACGTAATGAAAAATTATTTTTTGCAACGTTTTATAACTGTTGACGAAACGTCGATTCACCATTACACTCCAGAGACCAAGGATCAGCCAAAGCAATGGGCAAAACGTGGTGAGTCAACTCCACAGAAGGCAAAGACGATTCCCTCTATTGGGAAAGTCATGTTTACCGTATTTTGGGATTCCCAAGGAATTATTTTTATTGATTACTTGCAACACGGGAAACTAAGAAATCAAAGCTAAAAGGTCTCACTTGGCAAAGAAAAACGTCTTGTACCACCAGGATAACGCTCCATTCCACAAGTCGGCAATTGCGATGGGGAAACTGCACGAACTACGATTCCAGTTAATTGAACATGCATCCTATTCGCCAGACTTGGCTCCGTTGGATTTCTTCTTGTTCCCAAATCTCAACCCCTCATTTTTGTGAGGGGTTGAAGGGTCTTGAAAAGCGTTGGACTAAATGTATAGAGCTGAAAGGAGACTATGTAGAAAAATAAATACGATTTTCCCCAAAAAGTTGTTTTTTCCGTCTTGTTCTAGAAATTTTTCTATCTATCCTAGTAATAGCTGTTGAGATTGTGGAAAAGTACTTTAGCTTAACATTTTTTCGATTATTTTATATTCTAAAAAGATGAAGAAGACAAGGACTCCTGAAGCACATGATGAAATCAGGCAGAAGTAAAAACTATTTACAAATTAGTAGTAGAGTGTATTCGAATAGTATTTCATTTGAATGGGCAGAACATTTAGGACTTTCAAGGGAATTTCCTACAAATTTTGTCAATCTTAAAACTGCTCTGTAGACTTTTTCCCAATTCTACTTGTTATAGCAAACAATTTATTATTTTGAATTGTTTTGTAATTTTTGTTTCAATTAAGGTCCTACAGCAATAAACTAAAGTTGTTGGAAAAGATGGTCTTGCTTCTATTACCTATTCACTTTTCAAAAAAGATAACGGGTGGCCATGACTTTTGGCAAATTTCACTTTATATAGTGTTTTGACAATATCAGAAAATGTAAGATTAGGAATTCTGGCACTCATACAGCAGCAAAACAGTGTTGCCGTATTCTTGCAATATTTATGTGTGACAATGGAAATTCTCTATAGCTACTAATTTTGTAATAAATTTTATTTTCTCCATATTTATGGAATAAAGTTGATAAAATTGAAACAAATAATAAATATCAATTAGAAGCTTCTTAGTTTTTTATTTTCATAAATAATAATGATTAGACATCAGACAACACTGCTTTGAAAATTTGCTTCCACAATGAATTATCAATGATGACACTCTCATAAAAATAAAACGTGGCTAACCCCTTAGATCATTTATACTCCGTAGATAACCCTTTTGATCACAAACCTGTGCCAAGATTAAGGCTACGAGTCATTGTAGCACATGCGCATTTTCTGCAATTTGCGTTTCGCACATAAGTTTTATCATGGGCATGCGCAACTGTGTCAGAAAATTGCATACATTTCTACAATACCCCAGAGTAATTTTTATATGTATGCCCATGCCTTTAATTTTAATTAACTATTTAAATTTATGGCTACCACACATGCGACACAATAACGCTTTTTAACTTTAATGTTGGTACAAACTTACTACATTGGAAAGATGTAGAATTATCTACGGAGTATATAAATGATCTGAGGCCAACCCTCACCATTTTATAAAAACAAGAAATAATATTTATCGTATATTATTATCTGAGATAAAAAAAGGTACAAGTGGAAAGTCGGGAATGCTCCATTCAATAGAAGGAAACATGCTAAAGAAAAATCGTTAAAATTATTTCGAAATTATCGTTGCATAGTGGCAACACCACAGTGTTTTTTTTGCAAGTCATAGAATACATCAACGATGGAAGAAAAGCATCTTGGTGGTGTGCACTTGTTCATATATAATTGTCAAATAATTTTTGTTATGTACATTTTCTGGAATAAAAAAATTTGTCTTTTTTTTTAATTCTGATAGATACGGTCCACCAAAGATAAGTCGAAGAGGTGATGCAACACCATGACACTGCCAAATATAAATTATAAAAACTGTTTAAAATTCAAGATCTTAAACATTCCAGTCTGATTTTTTTATCTAAAACAAATTATAATGAACTCTGTATATTTATTTATGCAGTAGCTACTCATTACGCGTATATTAACTTTTTCAAATATTTACATTGTCAAATAACATTAAGGTGGCAGGAACTCCAGAAAAAAACAATCCGTTAATTAAATGAGTATTAGTCTTACTAATAACTACTAAGAAAAAAATTGAATATTATTTTCTAGAAAAACATGAAAATCACCTACGAACTTCTTTAGAAATAAAGACTTATTATGTTTAAAGTCATTATAGACGATAGCGGTAGGCGTTGCATCCTAGAAAAAGTTTCTTTGTTCTAAATACCGTGTACATTTAATACAGAGTGATTCAGAATTGTTCTGCATCCTCGAATGGGCGTATCCTATCATGGAAATACGAAGAAAAGTTTATATTAATACGGGTCTGGAAATGCTTACTTATTGAGATAGAATTAACCCTTACAATACCTTATCGAGTTAAAAAAATCATAACAAAATAATGATTTCTTTAAATTAGTCGGAACTGATTTGAATCAAGTTCTGAAAATTACACAATATGTTTTTATGTCTATGTACTCCAGTTTTTTCTGTGCCAGTGGTGTAGAAACAGGATTGTACATAGTTATTTAAAGAAAAAAGAAATGGCAAGCCACTGGCTTTTGTTAAATTTTGACACTATTTTTAAATTGTCCAACTAATTTACCATTAGAAAGGCCTCTTGAGCTTTTTTCATATTGTTTTTGTGTTAAACTTGCTTAGAAAATGAAGAACGTGACCAAAAGTTTTATAAGAAATTAAAAAAAATAACAATTAGAAGATGAAAGAATTAAAAGAAATGTCTGCCATGTTGCGCCATTAGGCACAAATTTAACGTTGTTTTTGGTAGACCACTCAATGGTTACTTTTGAGTAATGGGCAATGGCCAGGTTTGGCCAAAACAGTGTAGAACCTTGGTGATTCTTCAAAAATTGTACGATCCTTTTTTTTAAGCATTCGTTTATGTAAACATCTGTCCGAATAGTGTCTTATATAAAAAATAACAGACTTCCTAGTCCACATTGGCAAATTACTTGCCATACTAATGCTTTCTATTGAAATTGTCTTCTCAGAATCACTTACTAGTACACCGGGAATAATGGTGTAAAATTGTGGACCTGGCAGCGCAGAAAATTTCATCTTTAAATAACTTTCGTCATCCATGACGATACAATTTTTATCGTTCTTCAAAACCTCATTAACGAGTTTTCGAGACCGAAGAATGGCTTTGTTAGGTTGAACGCTGGTTCGTTTTGGACATTTTTGGTTTTTGTATGTTTTTATATTGGCAACATCTCACGTTGATACCGACTTGTTTCTTTGAAATTCATACATTACTTTTGTATGCTTATGATAATACTTTGTATAGTTCTATCTGATACGTCAACCATTCTAGCTATACACAATCTTGATTTTGATGGATTTTGTTTGTATATGCCTCCAACTTGTTTCCTTATATTTCTGTTTAAACCTCCTATGTTAATGGTAATAGTAGTAGTTAATTGGTATAGTAACTGATAAATGCTATGTCGACTTAAACAGCTTCATAGCTTCTGGGGTCAGGTTCTCCTGGTAATGGGTATGCATACCAACTTTGTTTTATTTCAATAAATTCGTATCAGTCATTATTCCAAACTATAATTTAATTGTCAAGTGTTAATTGCTTGCAAAGTGCATCAATTTAAATAGCATGCTTTACACTTTTGAGGAACAAACTGATATGCATATCACGTTTGCTAGAGCTTTTGGAAATGGTGTAGAAGCAAGGCGAATAAATGTACTGTAATGATATTCATGCATAAAATCAATCATTACATACATATACCCTCAAGAAGGCATTGAATGCTAAGGATTGCCATGACAAGAATAAACAAGAGTATAAATAAATATCTCATAGAAGTTACATGTGTTTTATTATCTTCTAGAAGAGATAACATAAAAGTAGTGTACAAAATCCATATAAACAATCCTGTATTACTATATTGGTGACCTTCCGACGTTAAGAAAGAAGAACTTAGATAATCAACACCATATCTTCAATATTCCATTGCTCTGGTTTTCTGTCTCTGCCGACAAACGCAACCTGCAACCTGGAGTTCCTTGAATTGGTTATTTGATTATCTCACACAAGCAGTCGACTTTCAGAAGTTTAATTATATCCTTTTTTTATCATTTAAATAAGATAAGTAAACTATATTATATTGGTTACGTTTCAATATGGCGCAGTTGAAAGCAAATTTAGTAAAATTTCCTATTTTTGACATTTCACACGTACAAATGTCAATAGTCCTGATTAATCGATACTTTGACTTCCTACATATTGAGAACGAGATTCAGAAATATGATCTGCTAATTTCTAACTTGCCATACAACATTTTGCAACTCCATTCGAATCTTATCAAGTTTATTGATAATAATGAACTTTCATTTGAACCATACACCACGTTCATCAACGAACCATTTAACTATTACTTGGGTACTTCTATGGAGAAACCTACTCCATTCAACCCAAAACCAAAATCAAATACTATCTCTTCTCCCAAAGAAATTACAGATTTCTGGTTACAGGAAGACGATTCACCTGAGTCTTTTGGACTAGTTAACCTATTCAAAGACGAAATCATTTCTCATCATAATTTCATAACTACAAAATGTAATCAAATATCGCAAGATCCGCCACAAATTCAGGATCCTAACCACCAATTAAGTGACGATACTCAAAACTTCATTTATCAATGCAATGCCATTTCAGATGCACATGCATCCACTGATACTTTCTGTATTAATAATCCTGAACATTCAAATTTTGAGAAGCATGTTTCACAGGATAATACTTCTATTACTGAAAGTATTACAAATGATTTGATTTCTAAAGTGCATTTATTCCACAACCAAACAGAATCAAAATCTCCTACAAACATTCAAAAAATATCACAGTCAATTAGGATACAGCTTAAATTGAATCAGAAATTACAAGAGCTTCCGAAGGCCGACGGTTTGGGGATATCAATTGCCGTATCTTCTACGAAGACTTCCTTAGATCCAGAAATTAATTCCCAGAATCTACAAGCTACAACACCTCCAGTTCCTGATGGAAATCATATCAATAACTTTCCTCAAGAACCAAAAGCTACAACACCCATAGTAACAGCTCCTGAAAAATGTCTTCAGCAATTCTCGGACACAACGATGCCGACATCTCTCGTTTCGCCATTGGAACGATTCCATAAGAAGAGATTGTTCTTGGATATAACAGGATTAATATCTTTTTTTCTTTATTTAATTTTGATGTTTAGTTTGTTCTCTTGGATAATCATCAACGAACTTCGCAACAACCTTAACCAACCAAATTTTGTTATGTAAAAACGCGAAATTTTATACAAAGGTCACGCGATTAAACGGCCTTATTACCTCGTAATTAGAACAATGCGAACATTCGACTTTTTGCTAACCGAGAAAATTACAACTGTGCAACTGCTATTGACCAAACTCAAATTATCTTATCATAATAGCAAATTCCATTTCGCTAATAAACTTTGGCATTATGTGCAGTGTACCAACTTTCTAGTTATACACCATAAACACAAGTGCAAAAATGACAGTAGTGACTTATAATTTTACACGTGAGCCTTGTCAACTCGACATTACATGATATCATACATGTATAACATTCAACTAATCAATCCTGAATAGCATTTGAACCTCCCAAATATATGTGCTACCGGATTAAGCTTCAAGTGTTCATTCTCTTCAAATATAGGATTCAAGAAGATTCAATCATACTCTCCAACGGGCAATTCACCTAGTACTTCCTACAACCTTAGGACAATGCTATGAATGCTGCCTCCGTTTATAAGTACAACCCCACTTCTTCCGTTCCTACGGAGAAAATGGATAGAACTACGTTTATCAATGTTAACCACAAACTTACTACTTAGGCTAACGCTTTTAGATTCAATTAGCATAGTTATTTTTAATTTTAAAAGTTACAACAAATAAATCATAACGCAAGCATCACTTGTTCACGAAGCAATTATTATGTTATTCCTTGGTTTTTGTTCACGTTCCTAAATTTTATTTCTTTCTTTCTAGTAAGAATTACAGAACGTCCTAACAAGTGATTCCTGTACATCAAGTTTATTTTAATTAGGTTAAGTTTGCGGCAACACCTTGCAATAAGCAACTCATGTTTTTGCCTTAAGCAATGGATGCCCCTTAGCTATCAGCAGCAAAGGCCTTTCAATTCTTTGATTATTAGCACCTAATACTTAGCATAAGTTTTATTGTCATAGCATGTAAAGAATTTATTGAAAAGATGCAAACGACCTCAATTTTTTTGTAGCTAGGATACATTAAACATGCCGATACATACAAGTACGATATTAATGTATGCTATTTTTTTGTTGAGGAATGCATTAAATGCCCTTTTGACTCATGGCTCATTTCTTTTGGTACATGTTCAGCTTTTTTTTACCCGGGGTGTCATGTAATGATATTCATGCATAAAATCAATCATTACATACATATACCCTCAAGAAGGCATAGAATGCTAAGGATTGCCATGACAACAAGAATAAACAAGAGTATAAATAAATATCTCATAGAAGTTACATGTGTTTTATTATCTTCTAGAAGAGATAAGACATAAGTAGTGTACAAGACCCACATAAACTACTCCTGTATTACTACAGTACCAGAAAGCATTTCCTAATTGTCATCTACCCGACCTTTCTGTTTTTCAACTAATAGATCGTGTTCTAAAGAAAAGTGGTAAGCATTAACATGTAAAAATTATAATAATCATCACTGGTAATCGTTATCACATCATAGGAAAATTTGAATACCGGTTGGTGCTAGATGTCCGAAAAACGCTTGAACTGGAGAAGCAGAACAGATGCTAACACTTAGTGATAGACCCTACTTTAAGCACTTGATTAGTGGTGCTAATCTTTAAGCAATTACATTACCCTTACCATTTTCACCGAGTTCATGAATTGGAGGAATTATTTGCGATTTTTTGATAGGACCTTTTTCTCCTCAGCAACTTTTAAATGGACAAAATTACACCCATTTCTTACAAACTGAATTATCTTATTTGTTTCATAATCTACCAGTTCCTCTGAGGAAAGTGATTATGGTTTATGCACAATGGTACACCCCTGCACTTTTAGTCATGTTGCTAGAGAAAATTTAACTAACACCTACACAAACTAATGGATACATCGTAGGGGGGGGGCTACATAATGGTCAGCATGATCACCGGATTTAAATCTGCTTGATTTTTATCTATTGCCAATAAACAACATCAATGCTCTTCCACAGAAATCATAGACGAGTTTCAGACAATTAGAAATACTGCTGGAATTTTACCATGTGTCCTGTCCAAATGTGATCGAAGAATACAAGCCTGTCTGAAACTTATGGCGAACATTCTGAACATTTCTTTTAATTCTATTTAAAGTTGCTCATTCGTTTTCTAATTGCTATTTTATTTAATCTGTAAATTTTTAACTGTTTGGTCACGTTCTTCATTTTCTAAGCGAGTTTAACACGAAAACGATAGGAAAGAAGCTCAAGAGGCACTTTTAATGGTAAATTAGTTGTGCAATTTAAAAATAGTATCAGAATCTAACAAAGCCCAGTGGCATGCCATTTCTTTTTTCCCTAAATAATTATGAACAATCCTGTTTCTACGCCACTGGCGCAGAAAAAAGTGGACGACATAACCATACAAACATAATGTGTAATTTTCAGAACTTAATTCAAATTAGTTCTGAGTAATTTAAAGAAATCATTATTTTGTTACGATTTTTTAACGCCCTGTATCTCAATAAGGAGCCATTTCCAGACCCATATTAATATAAACTTTTCTTCTTATTTCCATAAAAGGAATACGACACTAAAAAGATGCGGAACAATTTTGAATCACCCTGTATAGTAAATACTAAATAGTAATGGCTGTTAATATCATTTACTATTAAATTTATTCTTACATAACAGAGCAAGTGACTTTGTTAAAAAAAATGTAAACAAGTTATTTTTCAAAATGACCCTTGTCTAATAAGACCTAGTTTATGCTAGAAATTATTGAAGTATTTTGCAGACCACTTATGTATATTAAAACAATTTGCACTAAGTGGTCAGGCTCCTGACTCCCATTCATCTAATTAGCTTTAAGTATCATAAACATTATTAAAGTAATATTTACCGTGGGCGAACAAAACTAATGAATATATGTTTTTATTGTTTTTTTTTCTTTCAGCAACAAAAACTTACCTATGGTACTTATGCCATTAGCAAAAGCACTTTCGGCAAATGGTGAAATGAATGTTTCATCGAATGAAAGATTACGTGCCATCCATGCGATGGAATTAGCTACGGTTTGTAATCGGCTAGCGCATCGTTCTCCTTGTACCTAAAATAGTAAATTCATTAGAAAAAAGCATTATTGATAACAATTAAAGCATAAATACCTTGCACAATTCTTTGACTAATAAATTCTGTGGAAGGTTATCAAAGACACCGTCAGTAGCAACGAGAATTACATCACCATCTTCAACGGGGAAGTTATTGGTGATGGCAGAGTCAGGCTGGTCAGAGAGGACATTAGCCTGATAACCAGGAGGAGGTAAGGATAATTGAAATGGAGTGTTAAAATAATGCTGTTGTTCTTCAGACTTGTGGATGACTCTACCATGTCTCACTACCATAAAACCACTGTCGCCAATATTAGCAGTGTACAATGTGTTATTTTCTCTATTTAATACCACCACGCAAGCTGTACTACTACCTGAAATAAGAAGAAACGGAGATTTTTAGCTAGATGAATATTGTTATTTTGTACACAAAAATATGAATTAAAACACATCGTGTTTTAATAATGTGAGTCTTCATAGTTATAAATGTTTAAAAGTTTGAAAAATTTCCAATTAATGGACGACTATGCTCACAATTTCAACGTGATTTGTATGTAAATCACAGACAGCACTCTAAGACAGACTGTTTCGAGCTATTGGCTCTCTTCAGTTAGGGGTAGCTGCTTGTGATTTCCATACATATCATTCGAGCTTATATACCAGCTCGGAAATAACATTAACACCGACAAATAATAGTGGTGCCTCCTTTAGGAATCATACGTATATGATATCATACGGAATGATATGTATGGAAATCACAGGCAGCTACCCCTAACTGAAGAGAGCCAATAGCTCAAAACAGTCTGTCTTAGGGTGCTGTCTGTGATTTCCATACATATCACATTGAAATTGTGAGCATAGTCGTCCATTAATTGGAAATTTCTCAAACTTTTAAACTTTTATAATTATTATTTTGTTTTAATAAAAACAATTCGATGCCTACAACGAAGACTAACTGGTATTATTTTCCTATTCAGTTACTATAGTCTTTGTTGCAGGTGTTGAATTAGTTGTAATTTATTTCTAATAATTTTGCTTAACTACAAAACTAAGAAGGAAATTATTTAATTTTAACTGAAGACTATCTTTTTCTTAAGGTAAAGTATTTTAAAAACAACGAAATCTCATATAAAAAAAATCATAGCCAACTTTATGCTAGTGAACGAAAATAGGGTATAATTTTTTTCTTAAATTGAGATTTTTAAAAATTATTACTATACCTATATTCAGTAGGTTCCGGTTATTTGAATTACTGGTTATTTGCATCAGCCGCTTATATCAATTAAAGTATGAAAACCAAATCCTTTCCCTATTATTAAATGCAAATTATTTCGTTTAATGGAATCACAAGTAATACTTCTAACATCCCAAACTTCTTTTGTACATACTAACAGGTTCTTTACTACCTATTGTAATTTTTGGGGTTGGGATTTTCCATTTGCCTACATTACTTGAATGTGTTGCTTTTAATGGTTATGGGATTATAATGGATTTCTTTTCGGAAGATTCTTGTCTCTAAGAATTTGCTAAACTAGGCACATTTGAGTTACGAGGCGGTAAACAGGATGTGCATGAACGTCCGTTTCAGTTGTCTTTTTGTGCATATTGACTGTAAATAGGTACTATTATGACTCACAGATTCGTTTTAAATCCCATAAGTATACATTTTATACAGGGACTGTTTAATTGCATCGCCGCTTAATTGACTCAAAAACGCCCTGTACCAATGTGATTCTAATAAGCGGCACATTCTGTATAACTACTAGACAAAGATACACTTATAGTTATGAAAACAAAGGAAAATAAATGCTATATCGATTCCTATCATAAAATATCGAATGCTCCATTTAAGAAAAAATGGATTTGAAAATATTGATAATTAAAAAACAATTTTAGACACCCTATATAAAAGATCTCAGTTCTAAGACCTTACCTAAATGTTTACAACAAAATCAACAAATGATGTAAATAGGTTTTGATTTAATAAAAATAACTTTTATACACCATGCTTTTTTGGGACACTCTGTATATGTGCCACTAATTTTAGAATATACCAGTATTTTTTATGTATTTAATGCATGAAAACTTATGCCTCAACTATCTACTTTGACCTGACCAATTCTGGGGTCATAGGTCAATTTTTCAAAAAGTTCAAATACAGTAGAAATCTTTAATCCAAACCTATAAATGCAAGGCTAATTCGTATTAACGAGGAATTCGGATTACTGGATGTACGAATATAAACATTGCTTTAAGCCATGGTACTTTATTATAAAGAACTTAGCTTATGCAATAATTTACTAATTTTATTACAAAAATATTATTTTTAGTTAAGAAAATCAGTAATTTTTTGCTTTAAGTTTTCTCTTTAGTTTTGTTTTTCTTTATATCGCTGACTGTCGATTTACCAACACCATATTTTAAAACAATCGTTAAACACTAACCCAATATTTAATTGTTGAATAATTTCTCTGATAGTTTTAATAATGTGTGTTTTTGTTTTGACATTTTTTAATTGAATTTTGAACGCCACGAATACAAATTGTGTATTAACAAAATTGAAAGAAAAAGGTTTTAAAGTAGATGATGTCATATACAAACAATTGCGGCAAAACTGCAACGTCAAAACATTTAAGGGCGCATTTGTAATAGTATCATTACTATATTTACAGTTTATTTTTTACATCTGTAGCCTTCAGGGTTTTTATTACTCTTTATATTAATAACAAAAGCGTTTGTAATCTTCGTAGAATTTGTTTACACCCGTCGGGTCGTAACAGTATCAGCCAAAAACTGCATCAGCAATCTGCTATAATCGAATTTATATGTTATTAATATTCACCTTCCAACAACGCTACATATCCAATTTTAGTTTATACAAAGAACTTTCTTGTTCGGATTAAAGATATTTGTTCGAATTAAAGAGGATTTCGGATTAAAGAGGTTTGTTCGGATTATAGCTTGTAAATGTTGCTGTTCGGATTACTGGATGTTCGGATTATGGATTCCTACTGTATACACCTATAGGTGACCCTTTCGGGATCGAAAACCGCATTCGATTCTATCCGCTAATGGCTAAATGCCGTAAGGATCAAAATCTCCAAAAGTTCCCAAATGGCGACTTGAAATGACTATAGTGCGCGCATCGATTTTTTTCGAGAAATCTCAATAATTTTATGTCAGGACCGTCTCTTAAATGACTGTTAAATTACGTTTGACAATTGTCATTAATTTACAAACATTTGCTAAAAAATTAATTAAAATTTTTACAATAGCAATTAAAAATATTTATTTAGTAATTAATAATTGCAATAATGACAGCTAACATAACCGAAGAAAAATTATCTTTAATAATAATAATAGCAATTTGGAATATACAACAAAGGTCGGTTTGTGTTTGAATATATTCGCCGAATGACGTCATTTTGGTGTGAGTTTTTAAAATCTAGCCAAATATTGAATGATTAATGATTACTAAATTTCAAGTCGATGAATAATAGAAAAAATAACTAGTGCTAGCGCAAATGAAATACTTAACCGGAATAAACCAATATGAAATGACCCAATTAAAATTAATTTTTTAATCTACAAAAAAATAATAAATGTGTTAAAACAAGTTGCCGTTGGAATGAACTAATAATAAATAGATTTTCCAAGTAATCCGCAGTATAATTAAGATAATTAAAAGATAAAAAACCGGAAATGTGTGTGTTAAGCTATCAAGGTATTTTTTTATGCGACACTTTACCTGTTACTATGCTATTATATTGACAATAAGCAACTTATCAGATTTGTGTAAGCATTTTGTAATTTTTGTCCTGTAATAATACTCGTATTAAGAAAAAAACGGTATCGCAAGTTGTGACGTAGTCTAATTGAAAATTGACCTTCCTTTTATAACTTTCTAGTTATGTTACTGTTGATAATATTATACAATTATAATTTTATTTGCAGGTTTTATTTGCAAAAAGTGAAATTTAGTGTTATTAAACCTAAAACAGAGGCATTAGTTGAGAAATGATCAAATTGAAAGATACCAAATGATGAACAAAGCTCGTCATTTTCTGACTTTTAAGACATCGTTAATTGAATAATCGTAATAATTACAATAAATAAAGTAAAATTGGAAATAGAAATTTTCAGTAGAGATTTTAAATATACTTGAAAAATTTATTTTGTGTAAAACTCAGTTTGTAAATTCCGTGCGAAAGACCTCGCGGTGTAAATTCGTACAATTGAGATATTTGCCCGGAGTGTTCCTTTTCTGTTTTTTTTTAGTGCAATGAGACTTTAAATATCCTTTCAGTCAGTTCTGTGTTTTTTCATTTAAGAGAAGAATATACCTTTTTTGAATGTAATGTTGAATTTTCTTTTTCTTTCAGTTTGTATATAAGTTTCACGAGATTCATTATAGATCAAGTGGCACTGTTAATTATCAATTTAAAGAAGCAAATCTCTTCATCATTACATATAATTTAGAATAAACGGCGAATTGCTTGCTTTCTAAAATCTAAAAACCTTTTTTAATATAATCCGTACAAAACCTTCATGTTCTCTAAGCTTAAATTCTATCCAATAACATACAAGAACTTGCTTAAATTGTTTTACGATGCGAAGGATTCTATAAAAGTTGTTGTTTTACATAAAAAACTTTTCTGTGTAAACTCTGTATTCATCGTGTTATTGCTAAAATTCCAATGGAAATGTGCTAGGGCATGCAATGCATGATAATCGTGTGCTAGATGGAATGAAAATCATCCACAAGAGGAATGGAAATATTTGTTTCCAAAACGTAAAATGCAAATAATACTGCATTTCGAAATTTTTAATTTTTATGTATTTTAGCTAATTATTTTTAACGAATTTACATAATTTACGAACTCTTCGTACACGAAGACAATGAACTGGAGTCATTCAAGAGTTTGTATAAACATAAAAAATAATTGCAAACTATTCTCTTTTTAATAGAGCGTAAAATACTGAAACATGTAGGTTATCTAGGTTCAATACTGATAATCAGGAAAACAAATAGAAAAGCAATATACGCTCATCATTTCGATCTACAGTATGAAAATTGCAAAAACAAATAAAAAACACGTACGCAATGATTTGGTTGAATAATAATTTAATACGCTGTTTACACCTACGGGGTTTTATAGGTTTTTATGCTTAATTATTATTAAGTTTTTTTTCTCATTAGTAAGTTTTTGCTAATCAAGTTTACTTTAAGGACTGCGTATTGCAGAAAAATAAAGACCGCTAAAAAGCAACCGGTAAAATAAAGAAGAAATAATCTTTATTCATTAATCCATTAACATCTATTCCACCACGAAATTATTATTTGATAATTTTTTTGGGACAAACAAATCATTTTCGTTTTAATTATCAGCTCATGTTAAGCCGTACATTTCCGAGTCCCAACAGGGATTTATGGAAATTTTGTCACAAACCTATTAAACTTCTCCAATAGTGATATCCACACAGTTATCTAAAGCTCATTAAGTAGATATAATACTGATTTTCGAAAAGATTTCGACTCGAAGGATCATACATCTTACTATGAAAATTATATGGGCATGGATTAGGACCAATAATTATACTATTTGTTTCTTATCTTTCCTCAAGATCATTTCGAACTCGATTTGGCGGAAATTCCTCTGGTAACTCGATTTGGCGGAAATTCCTCTGGTAAGTATACGGTTAATTCGGGTGTTCCGCAAGGTTTCAATCTGGGACCTCTATTATTTCTAATATTTATCAACATCTACCAGAGGTATGTCGGTATGGGGAAATCCTTCTTTTTGCTGATGATTTGCAGATTTATCAATCAATCATCTCCGAGAACGATCGCGCAATGTTAGCGGGTTCATGGCTAGTACCAACCACTGGAAACTGAGAAAGCCGCTCTGATAAATTTCCTGTTTGATAGGCACTGCCTTGGATGTGTATATCATGGTATTGATTTCTAATACAGTGTTCAGTTGGCCATGATTACAGAAAGGCATACTATTACGTTAGTCGAATCCGTTTGTAAAACCTTAGGATTTCAACAAACCAGCCATGTGGTATCTTATCATAGGCGTTCTTATAATTCTTTAATGTATGTGGTATACAGGTTTCTATACTTTGTGATAGCTTGTTGTGTTATGGCTGTATCTTTGGCAAAATTGTTCTTTACAGCCTAAACTTCCACACCGACATCCTATCTGCTCTTATTGTATATTGATAATAATTGTACATTGTGTCAAACAATGTACAATGTGTCAAACATTTTTACTATTTGTCGTCACCCCTGTCTGTCTTCAGCTCCTTCAGTTGGTGATATCAATTGGTTGTAGGTCCACGAGTACTTGATCCAGCCATCTTGATCTTTGTCCCCCTTTGGCTTCCATAGTATTATTTTTTCCTGTTATCTTCTTTATGTCGCATCACGTAGTCTAGCCATCTTATTCTATGGACTTTTATATTACTCACGATCTCTTTGCTATCAATTGTCTTTTAGAGTTCATGATTCATCCTTACTCGGTACACTCCAGTAGCTTCTCTTATAAGTTATTATTCTATTATTATTATTCTAACCTAACCTAACCTATGGGCTAAGATCATTCTCAATATTCTGCGCTCAAAGATTCTGAATTTTTCTCTTTTTATAATACATACATTACTTCTGCTGTGTAAGTACGGATCTTATGTTATTAGACGTTTGTAGTTTGATAAAGAACGCACTTTGTACATTGTGTTCAATAGGGATATCCCTCTCTAATTTCAGCACATTTCTGGACCACCTCTCATGTATATAGCCACTATGATCCCTTCCCTCCAGCTGCTTGGTGTTGTCTCTGTTCTCCATATTTGTTTTATTAACTCGTATCTTTTTTCATAAAACTTTTCTAGTTCATTCTTCAACAGCTTGCAATTGATTCCGTCGTTGCCTGCGCTCTTTGCATTTCTTAATCACTAGTTATCATTTTTCCATAGGTTGGTTCTTCTAGTTCATTATAATCTCTTGTATTTGTTTCTTGCTTAGTTTCATCTTCTTTTCATTAGGTTCAGAAAATATTTTCCCCGATTTTCTTGATTCTAACTTCCTTGCAAAATTTATAAAGCATTCTCTATATCTAAGTACAGTAAGTACAACCATTTTTGAGATATTTTAACATTTTTAACTTCATAGGTAACATTAAATCGGAACAAATTATGTGTATAATTACTGAAGGAACCCAAAAAAAGAAATATACAGGGTGTACTATTTAAAATACAAAAAGTTGGTAAAGCTTCCGAAATAACTTACATCTTGGCAACACTGTCGACATGAGTTTTGATTCTAGCGTATTATCTAAATGGAGTGTACCAAAACTCGCCTTGATCGTGTTAGCCGTTCCAGAGATACTTACAGGTTTCTATACTTTTGGTCCGCATTGCATAATCGTGCTTAGCTCGTCTAATGATATGGTAACTTTCGTCTTGGTAACTTCTGTGCAGAATTATTTAATTAAATAAAGAGGTTAATTTTGCTAACTTCCTGTTATGTCGCTGTCTCGAGATATATGGTCTCATATTCTTGGCCTTCGTACAATGCATATGCTATGTTGTATTGACACTTCTACGCCTACTGTGTCTTGATTAGGACTGTTCTCATAGCTGTATCTTCTACCGTTGCTGCTGTTTCTGCTGTACCTTATTTTAGTTCTAGCTCTCCATTTTCTTGTTTGATAGTTGTGTCCTCTTCTGCTGCTCTCTTTTGTTTCCTCCTTAATTCTGTTAATTATCAATACTAGTACTAGTTTATCGTTTATAGTCGGTAAATTGCAGCTATTCTAGCTGCAATATTCTGTTCAGTGACTCACAATTAGTTTACACCTTTTATACCTGTGGCCAGGTCGCAGTATTATGTTTTCTCTATTATATTTACTTTTTTCCTATTTTCTTTGTTTTCGCAAACCCCTGAATAACTATTTAATGTTATTTTTGTTTAAGCAACAGTGTAGTGATGACTAGGAATAAAGATATTATTTGTTTCTTTATCTTACCTGTTATACTATTGATAGTGCTTCCTTCTCTACAATACGCAAACCTTAAAAACAACAATTACAGGTAGGTACGTATAAGTTACCGATGTATGATGCACGCTTACATCGTAAATTGTATATAAAAGAAAATCTATAAGGTTTCTTCAGTTCTTAATTTACCGTATGTATACAACCCTTGTATGGTTTTAAGCATGCAATGAATAATTTCTAAAAGAAAAAAACATTTACATTATTGTTATTGCGGAAATTGTTCGAATTATTAACCTTGACATTATAGTTTAAGTTATTATCAGTATTATAATTTCACATATTTTTACTGATAAAGCTTTTATTAATTCCATTAAAATGTCATTCATAAAATCAATAAATTTAATATAAAAATAACAAGCTTCCGTTAAATTTATTTGCAAATTCATCATCACGAACTTTCTCGGCTCGGGCGGCTTTAAAATTGGACGAAAATAGCAAAACTATGTGGGATACATTTTATTTTAATTTCTCTCTCGACTTTTACAAATAAAATATTCATACGAGATCGGAATCTTCTACGAGACCTTTTAATAAAACGGAAATCGCCCAAGCACTAACCTGAATAACAAAATCTCGATGCTTTTATAAACAGAAGCCGCATACCCAAAAGTTATATGCTTAAAGGGATGTTTGGGGGCAAAACTACTACAAATGGTTTAATCAGAAATGGGAAAGCCGCAACACAAATTGGGTTTTAGTGGCAACTAATGAAATGAGTGTAAATTATAAATGGGCGGAAATACCTAAAAGGATGTGTTCATATTGAGTCACCATTAGAAATTCTATGTATTTAATTACTCCTATACTGTTGGGATAAATGAAACTTAGAAAAATAACTTTGAAATATAATATAAATACAAAGAATACAAAGACACTAAGTGTCGAAACAATATTGTCAGGTTAAGATATTAATAAAACTTGTGAAACTTTAACTAATCTTTGTATTTATATTATATTTCAGGATTATGGAGTTCCACAAAGTAAGGCTGGAGACAGTAAAAAAATAACTTTGATTATCATTTTCCTGATTATAAGAAGGCAAACCTCTGCCCTGAGAATGTCTGTACACAACTGCACCTGTTACACCAAAATTACCTTAGAAAAATATTCGCGAGTAGTCTATTCGTGTTCACAGGATAGTTTAAGAACTACGATAATTTTTAACAGGTCGAGGCTCCTACTCCTAGGTCAACAAATTCCACTTTAATTTTAATTTTTTTAAGATAAAAAGCCGTTAAAAAGTGATCTAAATTGGTAAAAAAATGTCTTGTTAGTGTTCATGTTAATCTAGTTACAGTAAATAAAATGAATTGACACCAATATACACTGACAAGAGAAGCGTGTGCGCAATAACGACACTAATAAAATGACGACAATCATCTGCCTGCTGTATTTGACTTCGACTAGTTATAATTGTTGAAACTTTCCAAAAGTTACTAAAATTGGTGGGAATTCCACAAATCTTTAAATAACTTAATGCAGCTGTACAATTTGAAATGTAATGAACAAGTAAGCAAGATTTAGAGATCAAAATTATACTGACTAGACTAAAAGCCTTTTACATTTTAAACATTTTATTAACAAGCATTATTTTATAATTTTAGTAATTAGTCTTACTTATTGAGTAAGACGGGAGCACTTGGAAACGTATAAGATATGTTCAACAGTAAACTATTTAATATCGATATTCAAAGGAGTTGTACTTTTTTCAATAATTATATTAAGTGATTTATTTCTAAACAATAAACAGAGATTTTAAGAAATTAGGTAAGTAAAAGCAATAATTATAATTATATCTAATTCACAGAATAAAAGATTGGCTACATCATAATTGTAGTAATCTTGAACTCTGGCGGAGTTCACGGAGTGCTGCAAGGGAATCTCCTAATAGAAATTTCATGAGTTGGCATGGAGCACGAGGAGCACTTCACTCTAGCATCAATTAATAACCATACCAAGGGCCAAGAAAAACGATTTCGAAGTAAAAGTTTCGAGGTGTCCTTTATCCAATATAGAAGTGTAGAATGAATTGGGTATCTTAATTAGTCAAAAAGACAAGATATATTCTGGACAAGCTTTCATGAAATCAAAAAATTAATTTGTAAATTCACTATAATGCATCAATTAATTAAATTACCCAATAATAAAGCAGTGATATTCAAATAAAGGCATATAAAAATTATGCAAAATTCTACTTTTCCAATAAGAGAAAGCTAGCAATCAAGCACCCATCTTATTAATGTTACATTATTCTGTACTTTGCTCTTTGCTACCTGCCAAGAATCAACAAAGTCAATAAAACTGTTTCGCAAAATTTATGTAATTTAAAAAACTGGGAAATTTGTGTAAAACACTTTTATATGGTAATTCCAATTATGTTTGTAAACAATTTAGTCTTAAACAATGGTAATAGCAGCAATAACAATTTGTTACACTGCTGGTACCTACAATAGGTGTTAGTCAGAGATATTTCTAACCGAAAAAGCACATGACATTCATAAAACATGATAAAGATGACATAACTAGCTCACATGTGAGCAAATATTGGCAACTTTCTCCTAATAATATAAAAAAGGGTAAGTCATGTGGTTTGAGAAAAAACAATTCTGTTTTTCTTTGTCTTCTTCAAATTTAATTTTATATTGTGAATTTTTAAAATGTGTTGATATTATATGATAATGATATTACTAACAAAAAATGACATGTTATGCAAGATCATGCAATAATGAATCTAGTAAATATAATAAAGGAATTAATTCTGTATTATGACATTTTATTAGAATTTAAATTGGTAGGGGATACTGGTTATTATAAATTTCATTAAATTAACTAGTTCTGTTATTAGTTCATGGTTAAATTAAGTGATTTGATTAGTAATTATTTTCTTTCTTTTCTCTATTTAAATAAATTAAAAATATACAGGATTTGGTTAAATTTAATGACCATGAATGTCTTAAAATATTTACTTTTCTTAAATAAAACATTTAAAAATATCAAATTTAAATGCAACAAGAATAAATTAATTAATGAATTAATTTTTTTTTGAAAAATATTTAATAGTATAGAATAAGTGAAAGCTTGCACTTCAAAAATTTATAAATCAAGAAAATTTTGATTCTATTGGATTCAAGGGCGTCTTATCTTCTCAATTAGTAACAACATGTTAAATATGTGAGCGAACGCACCCTTTTGCAAGCCTCTCACAAGGACTTCATGTTCATTAATTAAATTAGACCCACAAATTAAAATGACACTCGAACCATAACACTTAGGCATTTCTAAAGCACAATAAGCTCTACACAAAAAATGGTATTAACACTATAGTGCAATGTAATAAAATTATAAAATCTCTAGATATGACAATATATACTTAAGAAAAAAAGACAGAAAAAGTAAAGTAGAAAGTTTAATGTAATTATGAAATATAATATAAATACGAAGATTAATTAAAGTTTCACAAGTTTTATTAATATCTTAACCTGACAATATTGTTTCGACACTTTGTGTCATTATCAAAGGTAGATAAGATTGATAAACAAACACGTTGCTAAGGATAAATACATACAGAAAATAGGTAACTAGATACAATACATAACAAAAACTAAATATCTAACACTTCTAATAAAGGAGAATTACTAAGCTCAGTTTGTTCATTCATTAAAGGTACTGTGCGTTTATGTCTGTATATTTCAAAAGCTTCTAAAATGTCTAATTTGTGTTTGTTGTTGCAAAAATGTAAGAATTTAATGTTGTTTTGAGGTGTCATTGGGTGGTTCTGTTCCAAAATGTGTTTGGCATAATTCGATTTTTCTGGATGTTTAAGTCTATAAGAGCGTACGTGTTCTTTGTATCTTATGTCGAAATTTCTAAGTGTTTGGCCAATATAAACCGAGTTACAAAAAGAACAATTCAAACGGTAAATGCCGGATTTCATGATATCTTGTGTTTTGTCTTTAGCATTGAATAAAAATGAAAAGGTGTTGGTGTTAGTTTTATAGGTTATTTTGTAACTGGTGGTTTTTCTTAGTATAGTTGCAATTTGTTCTGATATCTTGCCAAAGTATGATATTGATATGTAGTTTGTGTCTTGTATTTGAGTGTCAATTGGAAATATTCTTTTGATAGCTAACCTATAATCTTTAACGTGCTCAAATTCCCAATTTTATAGAAATGCAACTTTATGTAATTGTTTGAAGAAATGTTAACTTCACTCGGATAGGTTGATTTAAATACCCCTTTTCCAAAAAATATCACGCCACGAAAAATGCGTACCCTCAAGTAGTAGAGTTCAAGTCAGTCAATTACAGAGTCTGGTAGAATCAACAAAAGGGCAACAAGTGACGGGCCGGGCGGAGAGCGGTTTCCCGCTACGATCTGGGATTTTCTTCTTGGAGAAGCCCCCGGTGAAATTATATGTTAGTTGGCGTTTCTAAAATTATAGTTTTATGTATGGAACAAAGTTACAGTTTGAAAATTATGAATTAGTTGTGTAAATACCGTTTGTGTAGTTCGTTCCGGCACAGGAAGCTTACTTGCTTCACCGTATCGTTTAATTTTCGGTGTTAATACATACATACATACATAATCTTTAACTTCTTATACCTTTCGGTGTCGAAGTGCCGGACACACCGAGCCGCAAAGTGGATATGTGTATGTGAGACGAGGCAGCGGAGCCATATAGGCAAGTACACTGCGCTCGTGGTTTACCCATCCAACAACTGACCGCCAGAAACTCGACTTAACTATGTTAAGCGATAGAAATCCACTATAACCACTTTGCCGTACTGCCGACTCGGTGTTAATAAATTAACACAAATAATTCAGTGTACCGTCTTTCAAGAATTTGTGAAGAAAATTCAATCTCAAATTGACTTTTAAAAGTTTGTCTTTTCGGTTAACAAACTTAGGATTAATCCAGATAATTATTGGTGGTTACAGAAACAATAATTTTCGTAACATCACTTATGAACTTTCTGTTAATTATTGCAGCATCTTTACCAGTATTCCATGTTCTTCAAGTTTATAGTGTGAAGCATTTTTTATGTTAAGTGCACAATAAGGCCTTTTTTGTGAAAGTGACTTTTGGTGTATTTTAATGGACTGTAGTACTGTATCGATTTATCCAGGAGTAACGAACATACTATTTAATAGATGTAGGTTTGATGTTAGATTTTATTATAACTATTATTATGAAATCTGTTTGTTAGTTACACAATCATTCTTCTCACTAAAGATCTTTATGAGAAATTTATTAATATTGTTATGATTTTTTTATTTGAAACAATTTATCATCTTGTCTACGAATAAATGAGAACTTAAAATAATTATTGGTGTGATAATATTGGACTATTCGCTTGTGAAAGTCTTTAAAATATTTTAACCAGCTTAATACTAACGTAATTAAACACGACTATTAATTGAATTTAATCAATCAAGCCAATATTCTTTTCTGTTTGCGAATATTGAGTTTTAAGGACTTGCAATCAGATGGCGCCCATATATTTTTTTATTGTGTTTATTACCTCTTGTTTTTCTTTACAATTTGTAAGCTATGAAAAACAAACCTACGCCTGAATTATAATTTGATATTAAGAGATCTTAAAAGTCGGAGCATTACAGTAAGTATCGTTTTTATGAGCTTTGCAGTAAGTATTTAGATTGTGAATTTTTTAAGGTTACTGTGACGTCCATCGCGCGGCGTTATGTTATGTTTTGATTCAGTAATTTAGAGTAACGAAACTTAAATGTTAAACCTGGACCATTACCACAGTTCCATGCACTTCCATTCCCCACACTTTTGTTATTCTCCAAGGCTCCATATTGTGCCAATAAACCATCCCCAACTACTATAAACAGATTATTTATAATTCCAGGTTTCATTTAAATCTTAATAAGAATATTTGCTTTATCCCCATCCTGGCCATGGCATAGTTTTATGGTAGTACAGCAGTGCATAATGACATTCTAAGTCAAACAGAATTAAAAGTTCAAATACTAATTTATACCCGAAATTTAGTAAAAACTGCATATTTTAGATGTATAAACATGGACTGTTAATCTTCTACGCTTTGTAATGTTATAAAATTGGCATGTGTTTATAAATATAGATGGTGTTAATATGTACAGGCGATGATGCATGTGGCATATTTGTTCAGTCTAAATTTCTAACATAATCTCCAATATGATATAACCTAATCATTATCTACCACATAACTGGTGTTACTTTCAATAAAGCTCTCCTATCGTACATGTCCAGTCTTTCACACAATAATTCATCAATATTTCCAATTGAAAATGTTGATGGTTTGTTTACTTTTCAAGCTTCTACAGTTTTTGCAATAGTTTACAAATTGTTTGGATAGAATTTTGGATGGATGGAATAAAAAGATTGATAGTCATTATGTCACTCTTAATATAAAGATCATGCCATAGTCCAATAAAATCTCATGTAACCCACATTGTGCATACTTATTACTTACAAATTAAATACATAGATAATCTCAGTCTAATTGTATCAACAAAAAAAATCTTAATCAATTTATTAACTAATTAACACTACTTAACAGGTATCATCAGTACTAAAACGCTAGAAACTGACTTTCATAAAATTAAAAATTTAATGCAAAGCAACATTTTATTATTTTCACTTTCAAAACTAGACTTTCATGTACTTTCATATTTAAATGAATGGACCTACAAAACAAATATAACTTTTGAGGTTAAGTCAAAATACGCATAATATATCAATTTATTTTGTGTACGTTTAAAAAAAATTAATGTTATTACTTCAAGTGTTTACTTGTTGGGATTTCATTAATGCATATATAAATATTTAAAATGTACAAATTAATTAATTTATTGTTTAAATTTGTATTAAGTATAAATACATTGTTTGAAGGTTATGTATCTTCATATATACTGATTTATTATGTTTTATATGAACTGGTACATTACTTACTTTGATGAGACGTAACTCATTGTGTTCTGAAAGTATGAACTAAAACTTACAAACTTACAGAAAATGAGTTAATAACCTCAGATCTGCTAAATAGTTTGCACTTATTAGATTAGGGGTTGGATTTTTAAAAATATTTCTTTGGGATTAGGGATTGGTTTTTTAAACATATTTTTAAAAATCCAAAAACATTTTTTTTAGAAATTGAGGATTGATTTTTTTTAAATTTTTTAGGATTAGAGATTGAATTTTTAAAAATTCCTTTTGGGATTAGGGATTAAACTGTGAAAAATGTTTCTTAGAGATTGAAGATTGGATTTTTTTAATTTCTTGGGATTAGAGATTGGTTTTTAAAAATTCCTTTTAGAACTAGAGATTGAATTTTGAAAAATGTTTGTTTGGGATTAGATTGAATTTTTAAAAGTATTTTTTGGGGTTAGAGATAGTGTAAGAGGGGGGAACAGGATAGGGAACACAGTGGGTGAGAGAATTGGGTAGAAAACTTTTCAAGTTTAGTTTTCGGTAACAGTGTTTTTTAAATAATAAAGATGCATCTTAACTCCCGAAAACTTATTTGTTAGAATTAATGAAACGAGCAGCAATTCCAATTACAAGATTTATCCATTTTTCTTTATCCTTACAGATTTCAAAATTGTAACTATCTATTATCATAGTTTGCCTTTGTGATTTTACAAAAGAGCCCACACGGTTTAAATGAACCTTCCTAAATGGCAAGATGGGGCCATTGGATGTTTATCAGTCAGATTTTTATGTATATATCAGGCATTTGGAATGTGTCCTCGCATGTCTTCTTAGCTTCGCAAACTAATAAACTTATTCTATTCTCCTGACAGTCAATTCGACTCTAAAATGTACACTCAGGTACAAAAAACACAAGCCACATACCATCATTTACACTTGGTAATGAGACATTTGGGTTTGAAATGAAATAGATATTTTTGGAATGGTGCAGATAAACTTTTCTGGAAAAGTACATTCTAAACATGGACAAAATATACCAACAATAAGCAATAGATAACACAAAAATAATTTAATAACAAAATTAACATTTAAGACTTTTTAATAAATGTTCAAAATGAGCTCCATTAACGGCTGCACAATGTTCAAGACGATCCTGAAATGCTTGAATAACACTGTTTAATACATCTGCTGCTATTCTCTGGATTTCTTCAGTAATTCAAACTTGTAAATCATGCAAATTTCGGGGGTCTGTTTATATACACCACACTCTGTAAATGGCCCCAGAAGAAGAAATCAAATAGGGTTAAATTTGATGGCCTGGCTGGCCATTCAATTGCACCTCTTCTTCTAATCCATCTTTAAGGGAACACATCATTTAAATATGCCTGTCCAACAGTGGCGTGCGGTCCATGGAAGCAAGGGAAGCATGCTTCCCTTGAGAATTTATTAAAAATAAAAACCAATGCTAACAAAAAGATTTTTATAAAATTATGGTAATCGGTTATTTAAATTTGTAATATTTAATCAACTTAAAGCTCAACATCAATTCTGTACAGCAAAAAGTATAATTATTAAGAGTACTATTTTAAATTAGGCTCATTAAACTTGCACATAAAGGTAATACCGATTCAAATGTGTTACATACACTGCATATAAGCACTGCTTACAAATGCTCTTCTCTTAGCCTTGGCGTGAATCAGCGAGCGGGGGGTGATATAGTAGACGATGCTGTTTGGCTGGTTAACATTGTTTGGTCGTTATTTTTATTGTGCTTCGTTCCCAAATGTTTATTTATTATAATTTGGTTATTTGTTCGATTTAGTGTTTGTTAAATTTAATGTTACTTAAGTAATGTAAATTTGCGAATGAGACTGTATTTTGTCGCATTTTATTATTTTAATTTATAAGTTGAATTTTTTTAAAGACAAATAATTATATTTAGTTTGCCTGTATGCAAATTTAAAATTGCATTATCGTCACGACTGCAAATTCAGCTGCTTCGGTGAAAGGTTTGAGTACCTTCGAATAGCAGAATCGGGACGATTTTTTGTTCAGTTTATAAATTATTAATAAGGAATTTCTCGCATACAGTTTTGGAGAGAAATTACAAATTATTAAGAAAGGCAGATCAAAACCAGAACTTTCAAATTTAACAACAAAGATTAAAACCTGTACCGGTATTTTGCTAAGAAAGACCGATTGATACGTAGCAGTAGTTTTTTTTTTAAATAAAGAATGATAGTCAACAAATTCCATAAGTATAAAGTGTAAAAGTGCTTCTTTGAAAATAACACTGTTTTTTATTGCACCTAGCAGGGGCGGATCCAGAGAAGTATTTTGAGGGGGAAATCTTTGGAAAAATAATTGTTTTAATAAATAATAATTAAACAAACATTATTTGTTTCTATTCTATGTAAACTTATTTCTAAATTGGGGGGGGATTATTCCCTCCCCGTTAATCCGCGCCTGTCCTAGGTGTATTATAATTAAAATCATGGGTGCTTCCCTAGCCTAAATTCTCACCACACGCCACTGCTGTCCAAAGTGTGTAGGTGCACCACTCTGTTGAAACCAGATATCGGGGAATTCCTCAATGAACAAGGCTCTGACTTCCAAAACGATGTTTTCCTGAAGTAAGAAGCTGTTAAGGGTTCTTACAATGAAGAATGGTCCGATGAATGATTTCCAATAACGCTTGTCCACACATTGTTGCACCTGTTACGGGTATTGAGTGTGCAATTCTTCATATCAACTATTATGCCTGTTGAGTGCACCATTTAATGCGAGGTTTACTTCATCAGACAACACAATTCTACGAGTGAAAGTGTGATGAGTATTATACCTTTCCATAAAGTTTTCACAAAATTCAGCTCATCTGTCAAAGTAATCTTCATTAATTCATGCACTAGTTATACTTTATTCCGCTCATGGTAGACTGCTTTATGGGATTGCAGTTTGGATAAGTTGCATTAAACAATAATTTTTTTTAATTTGACGTCGACGTAGGCTGCAAAACGTTCATTGTGGACATACCACAAAATATACTAACCTTACTTTTGTAATGTTAAATTCTAAGCGTTAACTGACACCAAATTACAAAAGTAAGGTTAGGTATGTCTTGTGATATGTTCACATTTGAATGCTATTTCAATCATTTTATACTCAATTATTTTCATAACAGCATCCAGACTTGTTATGAGTTAGAACAGTTCTGTGTTTGTCATAGCAACTGGCAACATCAACTTGCTGTGGCAAATAACAAATCGGGAAACACATAAAAACAGGTAGGTAGTGCATAAAGATTTTTAAGAATATTTGATACAGCATATCCTTATGACAAAATTCAATTGTATTTGAAATATTTAAGTTTGGATACTGATATGTATTTACATGTTTGCATAGATCATACACTAGCTCACTTTAGATTGAAGTTGTCAGTGTAAACAATTGGCCTAACCAGAAGCAAACATTTTTGACATCTAGCCATTAAGACAGAATAAAGATATTACCGATAAATAAGTTGTAAAGATCTATTTATATGCGAAAGTCCAAACTGTTTAAGGTAACACGTTGGGATTCTACATCATGTGGAATTAAATTTGAATATTTCAAAAACAACTGAATTTAGGAATGCGATAAACTATAACAAACATGCTTAGCATTTTTGTAAAGTTAAAATATTGCATATGTCCTATTAAAAAACACGTTCAGTTAATAATTATTTCTTAGGACACTTGGCATAATGCACAATAATTTAAAAATGTGAGTGTACTCGACTTAACAGTATAACTTTTTTTTTTAAGTTTAATTCAAATCTTTTTTAAGTTTGTATATAGGTTTTTCATACGGTGCATTTAACACTCCATGCATATTTTAATCCATTAGCATGTACATTATTATCAAGAATTCCCAAAATATTCCTATGCATATTCTATTTTTTGCTTTATGATTCAGAGTAGGCTTTGCATTTTTGGGGATATTAGGTTACAAAAAACAATATTAGTTTTTGAAGTTTAAGCTTGACCGTTTTGAATTCAAGGTTAATGTTAAATTGTAACATAAGAATTGTATGGTATAATAGCTAAGAATTAAAAATATGAAAATATAGGTAGTTCTTTGTAATTAGAGTGTCATTCACTAGTAAAACAAAGGCAATTTGCGTTATTTTTAAGTTACATTTCAATATTAACATTGAATTAAAAACTATCAACTATCAAACTGCATGATAAAACAAAAAAATAGACTACTGTCAATTTGACAGTTCAAATATCATGAAAGTAGAGGTTACAGTGTTTACTGTCTCCAGCCTTACTTTGTGGAACTCCATAATCATAAAATATAATAAAAATCAAAAGATTAGTTAAAGTTTCACAAGTCTTTAATAAATTCTTAACCTTACAATTGTTTCAACATTAAATATTGTAACGTTCTTTTTCAAATAATAATACAAGTGCTGTTTAAATCGTCTATTCACAAACAAATATTTATTTCTATACACTAATTAATACACTATAAATTAACGCTATGATTATAAACCATTAAAAACTATTATTTACAGACTATGAATTTCTAATACAACATTTATATTCACTATTTATTTTGTAATACACAGTTAATGACTTGCTGTTGACTGACTCTCTTTTATCCGCCATCCGCTTTTATATCTTCATATAAACGCACCAGAAATCGCTGGAACCTTCTATGTATTCTTAGAAAATGCTAGAATAAACCACGTCTGATTTACATGCTTGTGCGATGCGTCATTTTCTCGAAGGCGACAGAACACACCACCTGTCGCTCGAAAAGAGGTTCGTTCCTTTTCTCTCCCGTTACACTGCCCCCCTCTTCAAGTCTGTTCTGTCCCAGAACAGGTTTTATGCTCTGGTTCCTGTAGAACGGGTCATGACGATATCGACAGTCTTCACCTCGACTACACGTTCCATTACGGTAGAAATAACAGTCTACACTCTTCGTTGGCCTTAATGCGGGCTGTGGGTCAAAACTGCAGACGAAGATCTTGACGTCCGTACCTCTAAAGACAACTTCCAGCATGTTTCTAACGATTCTCCAATCCAGCTGGTCCCGCCCACAGCCGAGTTTGGGAACTGCCAATTTGTTAATTCCCCTGGTAAGCAACTCGATTCTCAAATTCCATAGTGCCCTCCACAAGTCGGCGTAACTCGGTTTCTGGTAGTAAAACTGCTTGGTTACCAAGTAGTAAATGGATCGGTCATGATCAGGCAAGCGTAAGGATTTACCAACAGAGGGATTTTGTTCTCGAAGTTCATTCAGCCGTCCAAATTTATTTCTAAACACTACTGCGATCCCCCTGGACATACGGAGATCCGCGGAGACACAGTGGGCAATGGAATAATCACCAGGGACCCGGAAGAGATCTTGTTGCATCTCAGTCGTGACTCCGAATCGCGCTTTTCTAGTTCCAGAGAACGCAGCCATAAATTCTCTAAAGGTTGGCTGATCATCTTCAGGCCTTACGATTTTGATAGCCACCTCGGCCTCATCTTTCCGATCCGGGACTGCGTCATTATTTCCCTCACAGTGCGCCAGACGATTGGAGTGTACCACCTTTGGTTTCCCCCTTGGCAATTTCTGGATGCGATAAATCAAGTCATTTATTCGTTTCTTCACATGGTATGGACCCTCCCAATTTCGCTGTAACTTTGGAGAATAGCCACGACGCCGTTGCGGGTTGTATAACCAGACAAGCTCTCCAGGTTGAAACCCTCCTTCTTGGGCTCTCACATCGTACGTAGCCTTCATCCGGTCACTCGCGATTCGACTATTATTTCGGGTTCGGTCGTGAATATCCTCCAACTTCTTCTTTAAGTTGATGACATAATCATTTCCAGCTACCTCCTGCTCTATAGGTGGAGACCCAAATTCCAGATCACACGGTAACCGTAACTCGCGTCCAAACATTACAGACGCTGGTGACTGACCGGTTGTTTCGTGGACCGATGCACGATAAGCCATCAGGAACAGATGCAGGTATTGGTCCCAGTCTCGTTGATGATCGGAGACGACCTTGGCCAAATATTTGCCCATTGTCCGATTCATGCGTTCTACCATTCCATCGGACTGCGGATGTAACGGTGTGGTCCGAGTCTTGCGAATGCCCAACAATCGACAGACTTCTCCAAAGAGTACAGACTCGAAATTACGGCCTTGATCCGAATGCAGCTCCATGGGCACTCCGAAACGACTGAAGAACTCTTTGACTAGTACGTCAGCAACAGTCGCAGCTTCCTGGTTTGGTAGGGCATATGCTTCTGGCCATTTGGTAAAATAGTCCATTGCCACTAAGATGTATTTATTCCCATCGTCAGTTTCGGGAAATGGTCCGGCAATGTCTATAGCTATTCTCTCCAGAGGACTACCCACATTGTACTGCCTCATGGGTGCTCTTCGTTTCCCCAAGGGTCCGTTGCCAGTGGCACATAGTTCACATTTCCGGCACCACTCCTTCACGTCTTCTTTACAGTTGACCCAATAAAAACGCTCCCTAACTTTCTCCAAGGTCTTTTTCACACCGAAGTGTCCTCCGGAGGCACCGTCATGGAGATGTCGCAATACTGTAGCCACTCGGCTTCTTGGAACCACGAACTGAGACCTAATGGTGGTGCCATCTTCACTCTCCAGTACTCGCTTCAGGAGATCGTCTTCCACCTTCAAGGACTCCCATTGGGCCCAATATGCTTTGAGCGTTCTGTTGAAAGGGCTGACGGCCTCCCAGGCAGGCCTTTCTCCCACGCGCTTCCATTCCAGTACCATTTTTAGTTCGGGATCAGCCTCCTGCTGTCGTTGCAATTCTTCCGGCAACCAATTGTCGTTGACGATGGTAGTCCTTAATACTTGGCAAACCCTCTCTTCCAAACGAGAGCAATGACGGCAATCCGTTGGACAGGGTCTTCTTGAAAGAGCATCGGCATTTCGATGACTAGTGCCCGCTCGATGTTCGGTGTCAAAGTCGTATCCTTGTAATCGTTCGATCCACCTTGCGACCTGGCCTTCAGGATTACGGAATTGTAGAAGCCATTTCAACGCTGCATGGTCCGTCCTCAATAAAAACTTCCGTCCGTACAAGTATTTGTAAAAGTGCTCAACGGACTTCACGACGGCCAATAGTTCTTTTCTGGTCACACAATAATTCCTTTCGGCTTTAGACAAAACCTTACTAAAATAGCCGATGACCTTTTCTTGTCCATCCTGTATCTGAGAAAGTACACCCCCAATGGCCAGATTACTTGCATCTGTGTCAAGTATGAATTTCCCTTCTGTCCGTGGATAACTCAATATTGGTGCGGTTGTCAGGGCACGCTTCAGCTGTTGGAAAGCTGTTTCACACTCTCCGCTCCAAACATACTCGCGTCCATCTTCAGTTAGCCTTGTCAGAGGCTTCGCTATATTGGCAAACCCAGGAACGAAACGCCTATAGTAGGTACATAACCCAAGAAAACTACGAACTTGGTGTTTATCTTTCGGTGTTGGCCACTCTTGAACAGCACGAATCTTATCGGGGTCGGCTGCCACTCCATTTTGTGATACGACGTGCCCGAGATATTTCACTTCCTTTCTGAATATGTGGCACTTTTTCGGACTCAGTTTCAGATTGGCTCCACGTAGTCTTCGGAACACTTCCTCTAGATTTTTCAAATGTTCGTTGAATGATTTTCCGACTACAATCACATCATCTAGGTATACCAGGCAGGTCTTCCACGACAACCCTCTCAGGATGGTCTCCATTAGACGCTCAAAGGTGGCCGGAGCGTTACATAGACCAAAAGGCATAACTGTAAACTGCCATAGTCCAGAACCAATAGTGAACGCGGTCTTCTCCCGGTCTTCAGGTTCCATTTCAACTTGCCAATAACCACTCTTCAAGTCCAAAGTCGAAAACCATCGCGAACCAGACAGGGTATCTAACGTGTCGTCGATGCGTGGTAAGGGATAGCTGTCTTTCTTGGTCACGTCATTAAGCTGCCGATAGTCCACACAAAATCTCGTTGACCCGTCCTTCTTACTGACCAGGACCACCGGTGATGCCCATGGACTGCTGGATGGCTCGATGACCCCTTGTTCTTCCATATCAGTAATAATCTTTTCGGCTTCTGCTCGCCTTGCTAGAGGTAGACGCCTCGGCTGCTGACGGACAGGCATAGAGTTGCCTGTATTGATTTTATGTTTTACTATATTTGTCCGTCCCTTCTGGCTATCGTCAAGAGCGAAGATATCTTGGTATCGGTGAACCAAACCCTGTACCTCTTTCACTTCCGTTCTGTTAAGGTCTTCGCACGAACTAGTAACCATACCCACTAATTTTCCACCATGGTCTTTGGGCACTGGTTTTGGAACATCAGCCATACACCTGGCTACTCGGAATACTGGCACACACTGTCCCACAAGGGTACTCTTCTTCAATGTCACCGGATCCACATTAACGTTCATAATTCTCACCGGTACTCTCTTTCCAACCTTGATCAGCGCTTTTCCCACCAGTATGCCACTATGGATCTTCTTATCACAAACAGGCTCCATCATTCGCACACATCCTACCCGAAGATCTCCATCCAAACCCGCCTCGACAACCATCTCGCTTTGACCCGGCAATATCACATCTTCAGTCAGTAAAACCCTTACAACCGGATCTTCTCGTAGGTGCAACGGAATTTCTTCGTTACCGACCTTCAAAACACCCTCTTTCAAATCCAATGTAAAACCAAATTTTCTCAGGAGGTCCATTCCCAAGATGAAGTCATCAGTGATATCGGCTACCAGCGCCTCATGATCACGTTCTTCACTTCCAATGCCAATCTTCATCTTCACCACTCCGCGTGTTGGTATCACTTCACCTGTTGCTGTACGGAGTTGAGTAGTTGTGGGTAACAACTTAATACTTGATCGTAGAACATCAGGGCGTACGATGGATTTTGTCGCCCCCGTATCAATAAGTAGTGGAACAGTTCGGTTAGCAATCTTCCCATCTATGAACAAACTGCTGGTGCTATTCCCTGATGTTACGGCATGGACGATGATCTCTGGGGCATCTTTACTAACAGTCAACGTTCGCCCTCTCTTGCCAACCCCTTTTAACTTTTCCGACTGCTGAACCTGTTTTGGTTTAGGGCAACGACGTCGTATGTGACCTTGTTCGCCGCAATTCCAACAACGAGGCCCTCGAACTTCTTGATGATTCTTCTTACGGCTTTCTTCCTTCCGAAGAACTCTCAGTACTAACTCTTCTAGGTGATCTTTAGAACCTTCTTCTTCCTCCACAACGGCCCGAACACGCCCGTGACCTCGGGACGCTTGTTTTGCAGCTTCAAATTCTAAAGCGTGAGCAAGCGCATCATCAGTTGTTCTTGGTCGTGCTAGCCTCAATGATTGTTGTGTTTCTCCGTCTCTTAACCCATCAATGAAGGTCTGCACAGCCAGTTGTCCCAGAAATGAATCGGGTGCCGTAGGGTACGCCAATCGGACAAGCCGCGCAACATCGGCTTCAAACTCCTGCAGGCTTTCTCCATTCTTCTGGATACGATTCTTCACTTGCGCGTGATACACTTGTTGAAGATGCGCGTCTCCATATCTCATTTCCAATCTAGACACTAACAATTGGTAATCATTTTCCTGTCCTGCTGGGATTGTTTGCAGGACGTTCAACGCGTCTCCACGCAAAGCCACAGTTAAAGAAACGGCCTTTTCCTTGCCTGTCCATCCGTTGGCCCCAGCGGCCGCCTCAAATTGTTTGTAGTAGGTGGACCAAGGTATCTTTCCATCGAACGTGGGTGGTTTTACTTTTATCCCTACGGCAGGAACCTTTTCTTCTTTAAATTGTTTCTTTACTTCATTAAACGGCCACTCAGAAGTTGAGGGAAACCGTAGTTGCCTCATTCTATCTTCCAGCATTTCGATCATATCGTCTTTCTTAGTTGTTGGTGGTAATTGCATTTGGGCTATTTTCTCTTCTACCATCTTTATTACCCTATCTTGTTCCGCCAATCTACCTTCCAATAGTCCTAACGCACTGGCATTCTCCAAAAATTCTTCGAAAACTTTATCTTCCAACGCTTTGACATTTTCCAACAATTCTCCTTTCATCATTTTAACATTTTCTTCCAGTGCTTTAGTATTTTCAAGTAATTCTTGTTTTAAAATTCTAGAATTCTCTTCGGACTTTTCCAGTAGTTCTTCTTTTAGCATTCTAACATTTTCTTCGGACTTTCTAGAATTTTCTTCGGCTTTTCTAGAACTTTCTTCCATTTTACTTAACAACAAACTAGTATCAATTGCGGGTCCAGGTATTTCGAAGAGGAAACTTTCAGGATCTTCTTGCTGTTCTATAAGCCATTCTTTTAGCCGATTTATTAACACGTTTTTAAGGCCAGTTGTTTCCAAATCTCGTTCTTCCAGTTCATGTTTCAAGTCTATTACTTTCAGATCTTTCAACAATTTCATCGCCATCTTAATTGTTTGTTGAAATTATTTTTAACACTAAAAATTTAATCTCACAGCACTTTATTTAATTATTACGCGATTTTATTTATTTTAAACCCCACACCTGACACCACTGTAACGTTCTTTTTCAAATAATAATACAAGTGCTGTTTAAATCGTCTATTCACAAACAAATATTTATTTCTATACACTAATTAATACACTATAAATTAACGCTATGATTATAAACCATTAAAAACTATTATTTACAGACTATGAATTTCTAATACAACATTTATATTCACTATTTATTTTGTAATACACAGTTAATGACTTGCTGTTGACTGACTCTCTTTTATCCGCCATCCGCTTTTATATCTTCATATAAACGCACCAGAAATCGCTGGAACCTTCTATGTATTCTTAGAAAATGCTAGAATAAACCACGTCTGATTTACATGCTTGTGCGATGCGTCATTTTCTCGAAGGCGACAGAACACACCACCTGTCGCTCGAAAAGAGGTTCGTTCCTTTTCTCTCCCGTTACAATATCATTAACAAAAGTAGATAAGATTAAGAAACAAACACGTTGCTAAGGATAAATACAAAAAATAGCCCTGTTTTTTGTATCTAGTTCCCTGGAACTAGATACAATACATACAAAAACTAAATATCTAACACTTCTAATAAAGGAGAATTAGTAAGATAAGTTTGTTCGTTCATTAAAGGTACTGTGCGTTTATGTTTGTATATTTCAAAAGCTTTTAAAATGTCTAATTTGTGTTTGTTGTTGCAAAAATGTAAGAATTTGATGTTATTTTGAGGTATCATTGGGTGGTTCTGTTCCAGCAGGTGCTTGGCATAATTAGATTTTCTTGGTGTTTATTTCTATAAGAGCGTATGTGTTCTTTGTATCTTATGTCGAAATTTCTTAAGTGTTTGTCCAATATAAACTGAGTTACAAAAAGAACAATTCAAACAGTAAATGCTGGATTTCATGAAATCTTGTGTTCTATCTTTAGCATTGAATAAATGTGTAAAGTGCTGCTGTTAGTTTTATAGGTTATTTTGTAATTGTTTTTCCGTATTATATTTGCAATTTGTTCTGATATCTTGCCAATGTATGGTATTGATATGTAGTTTGTGTCTTCTGTTTGATTGTCAATTGGAAATATTCTTTTGATAGCTAACCTATATCTTTTTGTTTAATTAAAATGTCAATCATGTTATGGTTATAATGGTTTGCGTGTGCTAATTGTTTGATGATTGAAATTTCTTTATCAAAATGTGATCGTTTCATTGGAATAGTTAAAGCTCGATGTACTAAAGAGCTATAAGCTGCTATACTGCCATGCTAAGCAAAAACAACCTATCTGCAAAACTGCAATGTAGAAATGTACTATATAGAATGTAAATGTGAGCTAAGAAAAGATATGGTATATTTCTGAGTTGATGTTTTGCAGATAGGTTGTTTTCGCTTAGCACGGCAGTATAGTACAACCAAGAAATGAAGAAAATAAACCAGAGTGAATCTAGCAGCCGTAGACTAGCAGTCGGAGTTGATTGTGAATGAGCGTTGCTCCCAAATTGCCAAATTTAGACAGTTTGAAATAAAATAATAGTCATTGCAATCTGTCAAAGTTTTTTAAAACTTTGGTCGAAGATATATGTGTACAACGTAGTTATGAGTTATTTATAGCAAAAGTGTGCACGATATTAGTTGCTGCTTAAAAAAAATTTTCACAGCTCTAATTCATATTTATTAATTGTAGTTTAATAATTTTATCAATAATTGGAGTGGTGAAA
Source organism: Agrypnus murinus (assembly GCA_929113105.1). NCBI lineage: Eukaryota > Metazoa > Arthropoda > Insecta > Coleoptera > Elateridae > Agrypnus > Agrypnus murinus. Next base: position 218,922,616 of record OV816025.1, read on the forward strand.
AACTTTTTAAATTTGACAATTTGGGAGCAAGGGTCATTCACAATCAACTCCGACTGCTAATCTGCGGCTGCTAGATTCACTCCGGTTTATTTTGTTTATTGTTGTTTTGTTATTTACTATAGTTTGTGCATTTTATGATGACATGAATCTTTAGATATTTAGTTTTTGGATGTATTGTATCTAGTTACCTATTTTCTGTATGTATTTATCCTTAGCAATGTGTTTGTTTATCAATCTTATCTGCCTTTGATAATGACATTTAATGTCGAAACAATTGTAAGGTTAAGATTTTATTAAAAACTTTAACTAATCTTTTGATTTTTGTTAGGTATATTTTAAGAGGTTACAGAGTTTTAATTGCTTATATTTTAGGTTAGATGTCAGTAGTTAAATTACAATAAGAAAAACAGTAAATACTATATAAAGTATTTAATTAAAATAGTACTAATAGATACAATATTTATAACCTGTCGGGGTTAGACAACCAATCAAAAATTAGTTAATCCTATCAATTTACCAATACTCAAGAAAAAGAATTAGAAAATGACTAGATCTACGATAGAATCTGCATTTGAAAATAGTAGTAATTAGTATTATCAAGATAAAACACATTACATGCAAATTAAATAAGATAACGAGATTTTATAACATCAAACAATGTATGTATGCAATTTCTACATACTATTTCCAGTTGTGCATCATATGTGCAATATCTTTAACTAAATAAGATACAAATGACGAACCATATACTAATATTTCTCAAGTTAAAACTACAATTTTTTTATGATTAACTCAAATAGTCGAACACTAATATAATGCAATATTTATTAAACACATGAAGGTGTTATGTTTATCAATACAAGCTATTCCTTACTGATAAAGACTTGATTAATGCCGATAGCTCTCAATAAACAGTAAACAGAAGTAATAAATAATTAAACCATTGTTAGGAAATCATCTGCATTATTAATTACTGTGAAGCTGAATCTTTCTACAAATTTTGTTTATTAAGTTGCAAACAAAAAACAGGAATGTAATCACAGTTACCTATGAATTAACAAACATCATTGTTTTAATGAAACATTTTAGGTTAGCTGTCTATTTGACAACTGTTAAATAGCCGCTAACTTAAAACATTGAAATTTGCAAGGCAAGAATAAAATTCTCTACTTCACAAATTATTGATAAAACCAACAAACTAAAACAGCCTATTAAACTCTCGGGAATCACAATGAAACGATTTGCATTTTTATAACACAACACGCAGATATAAACAATCAATAGAAACTAAGCAAAGTATAATTTTAACTATATAGGGCAAAAGATGTTTATACAAGATAATATTCATACGTCTTTAGATATATCATAAGTTTTGTTAAAATAAGGTCTAATATACCTTTGGGCCTTATGTTGATATAACAAACTACAAACAGTCAAACACACAATAATCTGATAACATCATTTTTATCACATACCTAAAATTGCTTTCTTATGATGTAATAACTCATAATAACTCCTAGCAAGAAGTTCGGAAGGGTTTGTAGGTGCAAAGCGACCCATTTTGACTAGTCGTTCACAAGTCTGCATCAAATGCAATGAGAATTCACCGGGATCGATGCCATATGCTCTCCAACCACCAACACCATCCGCAACCCCTACAGATAATAACAAAACATTACTATCATTGAATTGTGGAATTATGCAATTAATTAATTTCTTAATACACTGATAAGATACGATAAGAAAAAAAACAACTATAATGTCATTTGACGTCATTGAGAGAGCAAAGAGGTTAGGTTTAGGTTAGAATATTGAACTGACCCAAAACATCAGCAGTTTTGTATTTTGCTGTGAACCAGGCATCATCACCGAATTGTCCTTTAAGCAGTCTTTGTATCCTTCTCTCCTTAGGGAATCCACAAACCGCGGATATTATGTGTGGATCGGCTTTTCGTTGCAAATTCGGATCCGCGGCCGTTGAAATGTTCGATATTCCGTTCCAGATAGCACGAGACAGTAACCTGCCCGTTAACCACAACGTGTGCATTATACAATAATACACGAACTTTCAAAAGCACTTTTTTTTAAACAAATTTTTAAAATAGATTTGTTTTAATATACACTAATTTTTATCTCTCACACACACCCATTCTTTCGCACTTTAATTAAAACGCCGCTTCGATACCGATAATCCCTCGTGGTTTTTAGGCCTTGCTGTGCTATTACTGTCATTTGGGATCCCTTGCTAACGTCTGTCAACTGTCATAGCTGGAACAAAAAAACAATCACACATTAAAAACTAAGACCACCACACAACGCGAAAACTACACCTCTCTCCGACTCGCGGCCTGCTCTGACCGATTCGATTTCGTTTTCCCCACTTTTAGAATGCTGTAGACAGTGGCGGAGTAGATTCTTAATCAGCTAAAGTATGCTGATAAGTGATACTCATAATAAATTTAATTACAACCTAAATTGTTATTTAATGTTAATATTTAGATTCTGTAGTTGTTTTTATGTTTATTACTTAAATTAAAACAAATTATTTATTTGAATATTCTTTATGTACACTGCCGCCCATTTGAAAGTGCACGATAGACCAGAGTTCCCTCAGTTATATTTTCTATAATTTACTCTAAGCTGATAAATAAATTATTTTAAACAAGTATTCGAAAATAATGATAAACCTTTCATTCCGTTGTAGCTGTTATAAACACATAGCCCGTGGAATCGTGACTTAAACGATGTCATTTTGGAATATTACATATAAAGAGTCGTGCACTTTCAAATGGGCGGCACTGTGCCATGTGAAGAAAAAAACAGATAAAGTGCTGATAAAGTTTGGAATAAATTGAATAATTTGGAAATCGGATGTTTTGCTAACCCTATTAATTTGCAAAAGCGAAAAGAAGCGGTGTGAGGAAACCCATCAATAAAATTTAATGAAACTCAGCAGAGAGTACTGTAAGGGGCATTTCTTCACTCTAACTAGAGACCCTTCAATTAGAGTCTGGCCAAGGCAGCCATTTTATATCACAACGCGTGGCGCCAAATTTGAAAAGTGCAAAAATAGTTATACGGCCACATGTAAATCGCATTTGACTCAATTAAAAACCACGAAATAGTGGGTTGTGTATATAAAACATTATTTAGCAGTAAAATTACATTAAACTTAGGATGTCAAAATAAAAATATTATATCAAAAATATTGTGATATAAAATGGCGGGCATGGATTGAAGGGTCTCGAACTCTAACAACCGGAAACAGCCACCTGGTGGACCTGGAAAAAATCTTTTGCAGAGTGAAGTTCTTTCATTTAAAATGCAGAAAATGAATATACCCCGAAATATACAGGGTGTCCATTTAGGGCGGAATTTCTTTCCTGTGCGCATAATATTAATTATCTAGAAAGTTTAACTTGTGAAATGTTATTGTGGTACTGTAGCGTACTATTTAGGGGTTAGTTTACCATTAGTTACACATTTTATTTTATCACTGTTGTTTATATTGTTGCTATGGCCATCCCTGTGATTCAATGCCTTCCTGATGAAAGTTATGTATGTAATGATTATTGAGGGGATCATTGATAATCATGTAAATAGCAAGATCATTACAGTACCATGATGCATATTTAGAACATATTCTCGTGTATACAGGGTCACAAAAGTATAGCAAAGAAAAAGTTGATTTTTTTTAATGGAATACCCTGCATAGTTTTACATATTTGAATTTAACATGAAATTCTATTTCTAATGCTATTTGATTTTTTACATCAATTCTCTACACTTTTTTCGAATAATGTCCTAATACCTAAAATCAATATTTTTAGACATATGTCGACTTGTTCTTCTTAAGCGGCAAATTATTATACAAGTTGGCATGGAACAGGTTCAGGAGCAGTTTTTTGTAAATGCTTCATAAGGCGCTTTTTAGTCGCATTAGGAAGAGGCGATAATTTAGACATTTTGGTACTGGTTCAGTCACTCAATAAAATACCTAGGATAAACCTAATTACTCAGAAACTACTTTCTTTTGTTAAATTGAAAGCTATGAAAAATGTCCGAGGCTACCCGACTGACTTGCGTCCGGGTCTACTCGATTACTTAAATACTACGTTTCTATTAATAAAACTTAATTTATCAACGGAATCAGATAAATACTAGATGTAGTCGTAAAATACATGTCATGACCAAAACTTTAGCCAATAAATTAAGTTAAGCTACGTTTTTTATGTGATAACCTCCTACGAAGTTTGATAGGAGTAGACACAATATAGTTGGCTGGAACAAAACCTACTGTTATATACAATTTATTCGGCGGCCACGCCACACTCTTATTATTATTGGTTAAATGAGCCTAACAACTTCCAGAAATTTTTATTTAATTTTTGGGCGAGGAGTCAGGATGGCGGAGCATCCTTCGTACCTCATGACACCGATTGCTATGATCATTTTTCTCCGCTATGAAAAATTACCAGCTCGTCCGGGAATCGAACCTGCGACCCTTGAATTATGAAGCAAACATGCAAACCACTAATCCACCGAGACTGGCACTTCCAGAAATATTAGGAAGTTTGGTATTTAACATGTAACAAAGTTTACCACCTGGTAATAAAACTAATAGTCATCGGTGGCCCTAATGAACTAATTACAATTAACCAAAGACACATATCCGAAATCAAGTTTAATGATACAAAAAAAACAATACCTAAACCTATTTTTCCAACAGTTCAACTATCACATGCTACTCTGCAAGTTCCACCACTGAACTTAACATTATAGCATTATGGACTCTGTCCCGTGACGTATTTCTCAATCGGCGGCCAAGAATCATTGCTTTGCGTAATGCGCAACTCTCAATTCTTAGCGACGACGCTATTCTTTTAAAGTTGTGAATGCAGGATGAATTACATATTTGAAGATTGATTATCTTTGTTTACATCACTATATCTGTATAATACGATTTATTTTTTGTGGCATGTACTAACAATGCATTAAAAACCTAATATATTCTCATTTTTATATTTATTAAAATTTAGAACTCATCCAGAAACTGTTCTAAAAATCTTTTAATTTTTGGCATGCGAAAACATTTCAATAAATTCAAACCGTTCATCTCTTGACAACGGCTCACTTATTATCCGGAGGAAAGAAAAAAAAATCATAATAAACAGGAAGCAAGGCCAACTTAGACGCGCGTTGGTAACAAGCCAAAAATTGAATCATTCAACAAATAGGCGAGAAATCTTTGGTGGAATTTGTGTAATAATACTACTAAATGAAATAAAAAAATACGGCAAAAACAAGGTAATAAAACATCACAAAGCAATTTCCTTACTAGAAAAATTACCCAAAAGAACTTAAATTATTTAAGTGTTGCGAATGTTGGAAATAACATCACCAGCTGAAGAATTGTAATTTCGCGAACTTCTGGATGTTTTAACAAAATTATATACGCAAAGTTAAAAGTTTCCTATTTATTAATAACGGGAATAAAGGCCAAGTTAGTGGAAGTAGAATTAAATCGAGGTCATACAAAATTATTGTTCTTATTAGAATAAATTTTTTTTCAATCTAATAACATGCGAACTATGGAATGATGGAGCATATTTTCATGGTTATTGACACATTAAAGATAAGAATGGTCATGGTCACCGTTTACTGTGATTAATGAATGACGTTAGCTTTACTTACAAATCATGTAGCCAGAATAGTACTTTATAGAAATAAAGAGAGAAAGAAACAAAACAGATTTTCTTAAGGTAAGTAAATAAAAAGTTAATACAAGAAGCATAGTATAATCTGTATTGAACGAAAAGCGTATCACTGCGCTTTATTTTATTAATGTTATACACAGAATAAAATGAAACTTGTAAAGGCGCAGAATTAAACACTTTTAAAGCCGCTATAGCTAAATATCGTAAGTTATGCAGGAACAGGCAATATTTTCTTTCAATTTTTAGAATGATTGTTCGGACCACGCTTATTAGTGTCTCAATAATTTTGGTAAAAACTTCTGAAAAAAAAGTCTGAAGAGAGTTATCGTGCGTGCACCCACGCACACACACTTTAATGATAGAAAGGTTTCCTGTTGAAAGATAAATGATTTTTCAAGCTGCAATTTCTTGACAGTGGAGTGTAGATTTTGTTTCAAAATATCCAAATAAACATGATTTATTATACTCTGGAAATTTTAAATTCCCAACCCCTGAAGCACTCGTACGTCCCGATACAAGAACATTTCTACCACCGTGTTTCACTATTGCACATAAATGTTTGGTTTTGGAGTTATGCATGATAAAGTATTGGGCCTCTCAACTTTTCAAAAATGTACAGTTTTTATATCATTTCACACTAGGATTTTATACGTTTGACGGACTCAAATCAATATTAAGGATAATACTGTAACATTATTTTTAAAATAATAACAAAAATCTGTTTAATCGTCTATTAACAAGAGAAATATTATTTACATACACCAGTTTAATTTAACTAATTATTCAACACTATAATTATAAACTGTTTAACGAACTTAAATGCTAGATATTTAGAAACCTAAAGTAGATTATATAAGGACTATTTATTTATTATTACAACAGCTATTAAACATTTATTTATTCACTAATATATTTGATTACTAATTACACAAAGCACATTTCAATACGCCGATCGAACACTAATTGAATTCCCTTCCTCGAGCAGCGGCCCATATATATGGATACAGAAGTGTAAAGAACATACTAGAACGTTCTCCCGGGTGTATGACGCTGTCGCTCTGGAAGGTTCTGCCGCCCGTGTTTCGACGCGGTTTCCCCATTCGTTACAATACTTTGGTGTTTTTTTTTATTTATTTCGAACGAAGCTGGGGGTGGCATGGTTAAATTTCCCAAACCTTTGTTTATGAATTATGACAAACTGTAGATATCCGTACTCCTAACGCGAGAAAAGTTTTCTAGTACCTTCCACCAAGTCAAACATCGTTTTTCTGTACATCCACATTTGATTGTAGTGATAAATACTTTTCTATTACATAAAAGCCTTCATTCCCTACACATTATCAAATGTATTTCTAAAGATGCTTTTTGTCTAGTAGGCTATGCATTTTAAACAATGAAAATTACTTAATAACAATGTTAATCTTTGTATAAATTACATTATTCAGTTTGAAATATTTAACGCTTTTACTTATCATAATAATTTATCAGTTATCAAACCAAGAATATGTAAGCATAACTTGTGCGTATGGTTCTTGTGATTGCAATGGACGGGCGGGAATATTAAAGACGATTTCCAAATCGCCTATTATTACCCAACCGGCAATCTTTTGATAATGTGTTTAGTTATACAAGGAAACATCTGGAAACACGGATGTTTTCAAACAGCAAGATTAAATAAAAACTCCGCAGCACAAAGTGTAGATGTAGTACGTCACATTATTCAGTTGGAAGAAAACAATTTAAAAATAAGTACAAGAAGGATTGGGCTGGCGTTAGGAGTATTCGAAGGCTCTACTATGCGATAAAGGTTACAATGGACGACAACACTTCCAAGCAGGTAAATCAGATGGCCCAATGGTCAGCTGTCACAAACTCATTAAGTAATTCCATAATATGTGCTAGTTTTTACTGATGGAATTTCAATAGCTATTTCATGATGTTACCGCAAACTGGAAATTAGTTATAAATATGTTTGTTTAAACAACAGCCCAAAATATTTGTTAATAATATTTATGAATAAAATTCTAAAAAAGTGTATTTTGAAAATAAAAATTATAATCCAACGTGGTTATTGTTAATAAAGACGGGCGGTTTAAAAATAATATTTGCGAACCGCTGACCACTGGGTCATCTGATTTAACTGCTTGGAAGTGTTGTCGTCCATTGTAACCTTTAACGTACAGTTAAAATAAGGGCTGCTTCTTTCAGTTTTTGAAGGTTGGACTTTTAAGTTGTGTAATAGAGAATGATGCAATGGCGTTCTGTCTTTGCGAGATAATCTTCAGATGGAACTGCACTCAGGGATAATTTTCAATAATACGTAGTATAGTACGCTCTCTCTATTGTAGGTGTAATATTTTGCTTATTTCGCTGAATAGTAAATTTCCAGCAAACAAAACAAAAACTGTTCGGATCATTGTGGATTATGAGACCTTGTTAATACAAAACACGCCAAGCTGTATCTCAAACTGGTTTATTTAATTTAATTAATTTTTCTTTTTTTTTCTCTGCAAGTTCTTTAAATGTAATTGGTTTAAAAGTAAATAAACCCGTGGCTGTAGGAAACATGTTGAAACAGATTCATATCTGATCAAAAAACTTTTTAAATATTTTGAAAATCAGCATAAAAAAGTATATACAGTACACGTATTAGATATAGAAAAACAAACCTTTGTTGACCTGTGTTATGATTATCTAAACAAAATCTACCTGAATAGATAGTAGGTTGTGGCAGTTCCTACAAGATCCGTAAATTCTAACTTAGAAGAATATCAGTCCATAAAATTATTTATTGATGAAACTCAAATTACCCTTTCGGTGTTTATAAACTATTTAAAAAGTGATAATCAACAATTACTATAAATTCTAATATAGCTACGTTTGAGTTAAGTAAAAGTTAAGAAAGAGGATCTAATATTGTTCAACTTTGAAAATTATTATTTTCTATAAATCGAAAACAATAGGAATCTTAAATATTTAAACTGTTATTAAAGTTGAATATTTGGGGATTTTAAGAATTAAAAATGCGTTTTAACAAAATAAGTTTTTCCTATTACACGCTTACAAAGTAAATTTTTGGCACTGTCTTTGTCAAAAACAGTGCCAAGAAGTTCAACTTTCTATACTGCATTCGAAAATGTAGCGGAGTAATAAAATCACGTGCACAGAGCTTGGTAGCTATCGAGCCTCTTCCTATGATAATATAAAGTGTAAAAGACAAGCTTTTATTGGAGGACTTGAAAACGCTACAGGTAAACTCGACTTCCACATTATGAAGCAAAACATACAAACCACTAATCCATCTAAGTTGGCAGTAGGTATTGGGACACCTAGGCCAGACATTTTTGCGGGGATGCAGTCGTCGTTAAGTACGGAATCTGCATTACCGACATTCTGTATTACCGGCATTTGGTTCGTCACTCGGCTAAATGGTAGCGTCGTTGCTAGGGGAAAACAGATGGCGCCAGTGTCGTTTTTGTACCGACATTCTGTATTATCGGCATTTGGTTCGTCACTCGGCTAAATGGTAGCGTCGTTGCTAGGGGAAAGCAGATGGCGCCGGTGTCGTTTTACGTGATTTTTGTACCGACATTCTGTATTATCGGCATTTGGTTCGTCACATGGCTAAATGGAGTTAGTGTTACTAGGGGAAAACAAAGGGCGCCAGTGTCGTTTTACGTGATTTTTGTACCGACATTCTGTATTATCGGCATTTGGTTCGTCATCATGAAGAAAGCTGTATTACCGATTACGGGCGTTCTACTGATTGTTAATAGGGGGAGCCAAGGTTTATCATTTTATATTAATAAATTTTACCGATTTCTTAAAATAATTATCGTCGTCATTAATACTTTAATTACATATAATAATTTAAGATAATTAATTCAGCATTAAAATTTTAAACGAAAATCACGGAACAATTTACGGATAATAATAATAATAACAATAATTATAATAATAATGTCTTTATTTCCCTTACAGGCTTACACCCAAACAGGGAAAAATATGAATTTACAAATGTTTTCATCGTTTATGCTATTCTCCTGTAATATCTCATGGGTAATGTGTAAAGAGCGGAAAATATGCAATGTGCATTTTATGATGTTGATGAAATAAGAATTATTTGTAGATTCAATTAAAATACCTAAAACCTAAAATTTAAGGCTTTAATATTATTGTTTATTGTATATTTTATATCAATAAATGCGAAACTCCGTGTAATGCCATGTAATAATAATGCAACAATGTAACATAACTGTATACATCGGTGTATACATAAAATAAACTTGATGTTGATGAAATAAATAATAGAAACAAAATTTAATTTATGATTTGATTTATTGAAATTTCCTTATTCTTATAACAAATAAGTTTTTACTAATAATATTTAGTTATTACTAGTTAGTTAATAGTATATTATATACATATTTGTTGCATTTTTTTTTGTCGAAACCCATGCATTTTTTGTCAAATTTCGTTGCATTTAAATGTGCATATGTTTTCTTTTTGCCTTGCATTTTTCCGCTCTTTAGTAATGTGTATTGTGGTGACAAGATTCACTTGGTATTGTTATGTCTGTTTGTGTTGGTGAATATTTCACCATTTACAACATAATCATGAATAAAGTGGTTGGTGTATTTTTGCATACGAAACAATGGAACATTTATTTACGTTTAAATTTAGGCGATTAGCTTTACACCAATCACATAGAAAGTTAATGTTAGACTGCAAATATAAGCAATCATTGATATCTCGTACTTGATGATATATTTTTAAATCGTCAGCAAATAATAGTTTCTCGCAGTGTATAGATTGATGATGATGATGAATACCACGTAGACACGTCCATTCGTGACGGGTATCTTGGAATACGTTCTGCTTGGTTCGGACATCTTGTATCCCTACCCTCTGGCGTTTAATGTCATGCGTACCTTGCTATCTCTCTCTCTCTCTCTCTCTCTCTCTCGCTCTCTCTCTCTCTCGCTCTCTCCTTCTCACTCTCTCCTTATCATCTATTAGAGAGGACGCATTAAAGAGTCTTCTCTCTCTCAATGTCTCCTCTCTCACTCTCTTGCTCTTTCGTTCTCTCCTTATCACCTATTAGAGGACGCATTAAAGAACCTTCTCTCCCTCTCTCACTCTCTCGCTCTCACGCTCTCTCACTCTCACGCTCTCTCACTCTCTCTCTCTCTCCCTTCATCCTAATGCTAGTAAATGAAACAGTATTGGATAGAGGTAACCGTTAGGTCTACTGTTCTGGGATTGGTTCGGACGGCTTTGTTATTTTATACGTAAAAATAAAAAAAAAATCGATAAATGTTTTACTGTTTTTATTATTTTTCGTATAGTTACACAATATTACTAATATTCTATTGTAAATCAGCTTAAACTAGGTGATTATAGTTTTATATAGTATATTACTTTATTACTCAATATAAACTAGATATGTTATATCAGAATGTTACAAATTAATTTTCTAACAAAATAACTTAGATCGGCTTATAAATATATATATATATATATATATATATATATATATATATATATTATAACACTTAACATTTACTAAATAGAATATTAACTATATATTATACTTAAACCTCAACAACAACATACTTTATTTAATCTAGTAATATAAACTTTATATAGGTAAGAACTGTCATTTAACAACATCTTCCGCCTTTATCCAGGACTTTTCATTCAAGCCGAGCCATTTGACGTACATGTCACCATTGCTGCGGCGTTTAAGTACTTTTTCAACTAAGTAAACGTCTGGCTGATTGGTTTTCTGCAGCTCGAACTCGTAGAAAGCTCCTCGAACAGCAACCCCATGAAGATCTTCCAGCAGATATGTGACAGGTTTTGTAAATTGAACTTTAACTATTTTGAATAATTCAGTTGACCAGCTGGGCGTGTATCCCTTAGAAAAGACCCCCTTGAACTTACTAATACGTACGAGGTCATTCAAGTCTAGTTTACGTTTACTTCCTGCAGCGACATCTGCTTTTACATTAGTGTCATAAACGGTTAGTTTGGTGGTAGGTGTAACAGTAGCAGGAGCTCGACCTATCGTTCTATGTCTGGTGTTGTTATAGCTGTCAACTACCCTCTGTAATATATCTATCCATTTAAATGATCCTCGATAGCTAAACTCTTTATACAACTTTTGCTTAATTGTACGGATAACGCGTTCAACTATCGAAGCCTTAATTACGGAATATGTAGAGTAATGATTTATAGTGTGCTCTTTCATTAATCGTTTAAAATGTTTATTGTAAAACTCTTTCCCGAGATCCGTCTGAAGATTCTTGGGTATGACTGAACTCTTAAAGATGCTGCGGACCTGCTTTGTCACCTCTTCTCCGGATTTAGTTTTCAACGGTCGTGCATACAGATATTTCGAATAACAGTTTATCATCAGCAGTATGTAACGATACCCCTTATTTACTTTAGCATAGGGTATAAACTCGGCTAAGTCAGCCTGGAACAAGTCCTGGAAATCTTTTATTATAGTGCGACGTCTTTGAAAGTTTTTTCTAGCAGCCCTGTGTATTTCATCAACAACGGTTTGTTTAGCACTAGTCATTATCATACAATTAATCTCAACGACACCGAGAGAGCAACGTCTCAAATAATTATATTGGCAGCAGCCGTGTTTGATGAATACTGAACAATGTTAAAGCAATATATCATTATATACCCCCGAAATATTCTATTCTATGATGCCTTCCTCCTTAAGTTCGCTTATAATTGATATTATTTCGTTTTCATTCTGTGGACTAGTGTTGCCGGCACTCTTTACAGCATATAACAAACGAAGCCGGTCGACTAGCTCGTTAGCCTTATTCCAGTAGACGTATTCGACTTTGCAATCGCTTAATTTTTTAAAATTTGACGATGATGATGATGATGATAGTCTAATGCCTAAACCTTTGATTCTGGGTAAGTTCGGTTTAATTATATAATCATACTTCCAATGTTTAACAGCTGTTAGTTTACCCTGTGGTCTATATGATTTCTTATGCGCATTAGTAAGGGCTATTATCTGCATATAATTATTGATATCAGCTTGCGTTGGTATAGACTCTAATTCACTAAACGTGAGTAAGTCAAACAGACCGGGTGTTGCTTTGAAAACGTTGTTTTTAATTATGATGTTTGTATCACGCATAGTCACAGGGGAAGATGCAAATGTCCACGCGTCTCGATCAATTTTATATCTAATACCGAATCTAGTTCTATCTATATTTTTGTTTCCGACAGCGTTAGCTATCAGCATACCGTAATGAGTAGGGAGATCAAGAGTTTTATTAGATTCTTCTTCTTCTTCTTCGTCTGCTTCCGATGATGATGATGTAGCAGGTTGTTTTTTAACTTTCAACTGGGGAATGTAACTAGCAGTAGTAGTAATAGTAGTAGCAGCAGATGGTTGTGTTTTAACTTTCAATAGGGGTACGTTAGAGGTGTTAACTGATTTAGCAATGGTTTCCAGTGGCGATATAACTGGATTGTGCGTGACGCGATACATACGTTCTGCTTCTGCTCTATCACGACGAAAGTATGCAAATTTCTTACGTATAGCATTACGAGCGTGTATTATTTTACGCTTTAAACTCAGATCATACGTGTTGGACATGTCGGCTATGCAGAGACTACTAAACGAATCGACTCTAATTATAAACTTATATATGAATCAAAACCCTTCCGATATCTGCCACGGTCTAGAGAGCTGTCTTTATTAATTACCAGGAAATCATGCGGCTCCTTCCAACACAGAGAGCAAATGTTTTTGAACTGATCATAGCTAATACCGTCTGCTACAACATGATCGCTAAACACGTGTTTTAAGTTCAACTCGTCTTGTCTAAAGAGAATAATTAGGTTTGCATTGTCCCTAATCAGATGTTTCGGTATCTTGGCGTACGTTTGACCTAGATAAAAACAGTCGACACCCTTATGCCTACCCATGCTAAAATATTCTCTAATCTTTTCCTGCCTGCTGCAAATTATATCATCAAAAATGAACACTGAATTAGGTTTAACATCACCGGGGCTGATTACGTCATCGTTTTCGCTAAATTCATGATATCCCATACCCGTAAGTGGTTTCATAACACGTCTTAAGAATTCATATTTAGGCTGAAATAAAGACTTGGCGTATAGGTAGATATTTTCAAATTTTAATCCGTTTTCGCTAATAAGTAAACCTAACATAGCATTAGTTTTACCGCAGGAAGATGGACCGCTCAATATTGCTCTACATGATACAGGTAACAGATCGCCATGTTTCCTAACATCCTCGCCTGATCGTCGTTGTAAAGATGTATCATCGCAGTCGTCTAGGTTACATATGTTTAGTGACTTATTTTGTTTAACGACCTTCATTACGGTATGCGTACGTGTCTAGTCACGGTCTCGTTAAACGGATTATACTCGATTAATGCGTCGTGAAGGATCAAACAATACGCCTTAGTTGTGTTCGTAAATGCGGCTGAAGACTCGAGCTCTAGTCTAATATCGACAGTGGAATCCTTAAAACTCTCTACCTGTCTTGAACAGTCAATAACAAAAATGGGATACGTTTCAAACGATTTGTAGCTGAGTAAACAGCTCTCAGCCGCACCTCTACCTATACCGTCATAGTAGTTCTCACGAAAACGAATATAATTCAGATACGCAGGAATGTAGTCCTTACGGTCGAAATCGAGATTTAAACGCTGATGCGGGAACACTTGCGAATTTAAATACAACTTAACGTCGACCAAGTTCGAATGAGTAAATGTAGTCGGGTTACCCGTTCTTATACTCAGCTGACGCTCGTCTTGTAAAACTACAAAGACCCAGCGCGGTTTCTCTAGATCATTGGAGTTCTTTACACGCCAAACCTGGTTTTTAGTAGTTCCCAACGAGGGTAACTCGTGTAATTCCCAACGTCTAAACGGAGCGATAATAGAAGAATTATCTCTTAAACTCTCCACCAGGTTCACTTTGCTTTCATCTGATAACAGTATATGCGGAACTTCCCACGAGAGCTTATCAATCTTGATATCTACGTCGGTACCTGCATCACCTGCTTCGCTTTTATAGCAATTAAAATCGTTCTTGGCGCGAATTAAAACTAGCTGACAAGTCATATGAGGTATTACTTTTTTATAATCGTCTGCAAATCCAAAGATATCTTTTAATGGTATTCTACACGTGTAATGAAAGACGTTATTCCCTTGGTTATGTAACAAATCATTATCGCTAGTAATCCCTAAGTTCCATGCTGTGCTGGTTAAAGCTCTATCCTCGGCGCCATGTGAAACGAGACCTTTTATAGTGCTTGTAATGCCGGGCTGTTTACAGACATCTATGAGCTGGTTTGTGCCTAATATTAGTTGAATTTCATCAAACAGAAAGTGGGCAAAATTGTTTACCAGAAGGAATTGCTTGTTTTCTGCACGCGTTATGCTACCTTTAACAAGTACATAGCTGTCATACAAAGCTAAAACGTTATCGGAATTTTGTATGCTGATTCTAATGGTGTCGGAATGATTGGCATTTAGCGTAAACGGCAGATAGGTATAAAAATCCTCTTTTATTATATCTGTATCGACGCGAGGCTTCCCAAATATGTTTAATTTATAAATGGTAAAGGTGTCGGTGTTAATATGCATTTTACTTCGTTTTGACATGCTGCTGCTGTTATCGTACTTTAAAGCCTAAAGATTCAAGAAAAAGGCGACGAGCTTTAGTTAGTTTTAATCGAAGGTCTGCACGTGCCGACGTTCGACGGTGAATGACCTTTGATGGACATATGCTGATGTTTTTATAGCTAAAGTTTATTCCCATTTTTCACGTTTAAGTTCTAGCCTGATGCTCGTGAAAGTGTCTTCAGACAAATTTATCAACTCTCCTCTCGCGTCTACCAGTCTAATGGTAATGTTGTCGATCTCGGTGACAGTGATGGGAAAGTAAATCACATGCGATGGCTCCTTTTCAATCAGATAACCGGGTGGTACGCAAACACCAAATTCGAAGATTGTATGACCTGTTTGATTGTTTCTATATGAGCCGCCTGTAATATTCGTGTCTACAAAGATGTTTGGAGTTGAAAGTATATCGACAACTCGATCTGACACGTGTCTACTACCGGGTTCTAGCACACGCTTCTTAAATCCTAGTAGTGATCCTATGTTATCGGGTTTGGTAAAATCAATCAACTCGGTAGCTGATTCAATCTCACATTTTCCCGTATTAGTGTTAGCTTTGATTTGTAGTAGTAGTAGATCTCCCTCTTCGGGATCGCCACTAATTTGATTGTTTATATAGTTAACGATTTCAGACAACTCGTAGCTACCCGGTTCAATAGTTATCGCCTTTTCTCCGTAATAAAATTTATTTTTGCCTGGGTATATATTCCGTATCGTGTGACTTGTATATAAGCCGACTAAACCTAGTGAGTATTCGTAACGCACGTGATCTAGTGTTATAGGTGGATAAATACGATCCGTAGAAAGCCTGTTTCCTGTACCGTACACCGTGATGGTCCTAGCCATACTTAACCGATTTACACTTTCACCTCTCTTTTATACAAAAATCGTAGACACAGATGTCCGCAGTTGTATGTATTGAACTTTTGTTCTTGGGCTACGTTGTAGTATACGGAGCAGCGAGGTCCTAAATATTTCACAAGTTCAGCTGGTGGTCTCAGGTCTCCGAAGGGGTCATAGTACAAAACCACGTTTCGATCCTTTCTATAGGCAACCCAATGAGTACCCGGTCCTCCAGCGTCGTCAAGATTAACAATAGCTCTTTCGAATTGCAAAGGTTTCGTTGCAGGTAGACTTGTTCTCATATAGACACCTCTAAAATAGGGAATGTCTTTAGCATGTTTTATTATATCTAGGTCTGTAAGTGGTCTCCGAGGCAAGTTATTCAGTTTTTTGACCGCCTGACATATGGTTTTAAGTACAATGCAGCTCCGCCAGCTCTATACGGCTTCAGGTAAAGGGCGTTCCCGTTCTTACCGCCTAAAGCGATAGCTTCCATACTTTTATTATGCCGTGTAGTTTCTTCTAGCTGTCTCTTATTACTATTAGCAGTGTTAACAGCTTTTGCTACCCCTGAGGCGCCTCCTATAATTGCACCGAGAGCCGAGAGGCCAGCAAAAATTGGTATGAGTGGTAAAATATCCCCTGTAGCTGTAGGCACAGGAATTATTCGGGGTACTTTAACGTTTTTTCGACCGCCTACGTTTTGAATGATTCTTCTGGCAGCGCTCAGGGCATGATGTATTAAATCTTTACCCGTGAGTCTCTTGCTTGCACGATTCACTACACCAACAAGCTTCTTTAAAACGCCACCTTTGAAAGTGACAGTTTTCTTCATCATCTTTTTAGCGAGACCCTTTTTCGCCGACAGTTTGTTTGTCTTTACGCCCATTCCCAACTTTCTTTTAGCCTTCATTATACCGGTTACAAACAGAGCTGATGCTTTTTCCCCTAATTTAGAGTCTTTAGCCTTAACACGCTTCCAAGCGGCTTCTTCTAATACACGATCTGCCCGGTGTCTACTGTTCAAATCGGAGCTTTGAGCGTACGAGATGTCGTGCTGCATACACGCCTGGTCCAAAGGATTTATACCTTTATCGCCACGTTGTAATCTTTTATATAATTTAGTACCAGGTCCACAGTACTGATATGAAGGAAGATGTAGTTCAATAGGCAGCTTGTCTATGAGCTTGTTAACAAAGCCGTTACCTTCGTGAACTAACATCTGGTACTGAGAGAAGAGACTGCTTGTACCTGTATTTATACTCGGTCACCACTGTAGCCGGACTAATCTGTGTTCTGAAATCTCTGCGTATAGATAAAGTCTCTATGATCAGCTTGTAGAATTTCACACAGATGCTTTTCAACATTATGTATTCTTGTTTGAAAACGGTATCTGTCCAGAGTTAATGTTTGCCAGTCTCCCTTTCTTGCCTTTCTGTATGCATACTCCCATACTATCATATGATGTATATTATTCATGCTTGCGTCGGCGAAACTTACTTTCTTTACCATATCGATGTGTTGCTGCTGCTGTTGCTACAAATCGCTATGTTTGGAGAGTTATTGACATTAGTAAAACTAAAAACTTTGTTTAAATACATTTTTTTTTATTTCTTCAACGATACATTTAGGCTAAGAAAAAAAATAACTGATTAGCGTAGATATAAGCAAACTAAGCATTTGCGCAGCATTCCCGTAAGGCTCACCACGTTTCCTATCTGCGCTAATCAGGCATTTGATATAATACACTTAAAACTAGCATAAAAAATGGTGTAAATATGATTAGGTCAACCGATAGTAGTAGTAAATTCCGTTATTAGTCGGTATTATACACTCTCTTTATGTTGTAAGAGTTCGTACGTGTTGCAGATTCGGCTATTAGGGCATCAAACGATGATCGCATAACTTTTTGAGTATCCTCGAGCACTTGTACTTTATCTAATAATTTTTTATAATTACTATCTAGGGTATTATTCGTTTCTTCTATCTTTGTCAGCACACTCGAATGATTAGTTTCCATCTCATCATTCGCTATTAGGTGATTTCTCTTTGTTTCTTTTTCCAACGTTGTTAGCAAACTGTTAAGTTTACTAGTTTCAATGTCAACCTTTGTTACCTTTTGCTTTAGATCTTTAATAGTGTTCTGAGTGTCGGTAGTCATTGTAATGAAGGTTTGTACAGCAGAGTCGAATTGAGCATCTACATAAGCTTTAGAAGTGACATCCGTGCCATCTATAGGGTAACTTACTGAAACAATACGTTTACCATCTGCATTAAACTGCATTTGATCGTTTGTATGCATAGCCCGATTGTTAAAATACTGCCTAGAGATTCCATCTTTATCCTCTAGAGGCTCCCCTATATTACAAATTCTTCCATCTTTAGCATCATAGTACGAGCCCTGTCCTTTAGCCTCTCGTCGTCGTCTCAAACAATTAGAGAGTAATTTTCTTTCAACATCGTCCACCACCTCATCGGTATACTTTTTCGTGCAAACATCGTGGTTGTCAAGCGGTTCTTTAACATGTACAAGTCTTCTTTTCTTAACATCAATTACACCTTCATCGCTATCTGACAACATTAGTACAGAACGCTTCGTGACAAGATCGTTATCGTTGATAGGAGCGCCTACATTAGTTATACGTCGATTCTCAACATCGAAATTACCCTCTGGTGTTAATTTGAAACCATAACCTCTCGGTCCACGTTTTGTTGCAGCCATTGCTTCATCTGTCATACTCATCATAGCTCTACCGAAGAGGTCTATTGTGTTCATGATGACGTATGACAAATAACTGTCACGCATGAACAAAATACACAGTATTTATAGCTGAGATCTTCATAGCGCTATGATGTACATATTTCAATACGTCATGAGATTTATACAGCTCGTCGGATGTTATCGGACATAATCGTAGACGGTACTGAGACTTCTCGTAATCAGCCCGCATTTAATTTAGTAAACATCGTATGCTTTTACGCCTTTTTGAATAACAAAACCGTCAGAACCAGTCCCAGAACAGTAGACGTAACGGTTACTTCTATCCATTACTGTTTCATTTACTAGCATTAGGATGAAGGGAGAGAGAGTGAGAGAGGGAGAGAAGGTTCTTTAATGCGTCCTCTAATAGGTGATAAGGAGAGAACGAAAGAGCAAGAGAGTGAGAGGGGAGACATTGAGAGAGAGAGAAGGCTCTTTAATGCGTCCTCTCTAATAGATGATAAGGAGAGAGTGAGAAGGAGAAAGCGAGAGTGAGAGAGAGAGAGAGAGTGAGAGAGGGAGAGAAGGTTCTTTAATGCGTCCTCTAATAGGTGGTAAGGAGAGAACGAAAGAGCAAGAGAGTGAGAGAGGAGACATTGAGAGAGAGAAGACTCTTTAATGCGTCCTCTCTAATAGATGATAAGGAGAGAGTGAGAAGGAGAGAGCGAGAGAGAGAGAGAGCGAGAGAGAGAGAGAGAGAGAGAGAGAGAGAGAGATAGCAAGGTACGCATGACATTAAACGCCAGAGGGTAGGGATACAAGATGTCCGAACCAAGCAGAACGTATTCCAAGATACCCGTCACGAATGGACGTGTCTACGTGGTATTCATCATCATCATCAATCTATACACTGCGAGAAACTATTATTTGCTGACGATTTAAAAATATATCATCAAGTACGAGATATCAATGATTGCTTATATTTGCAGTCTAACATTAACTTTCTATGTGATTGGTGTAAAGCTAATCGCCTAAATTTAAACGTAAATAAATGTTCCATTGTTTCGTATGCAAAAATACACCAACCACTTTATTCATGATTATGTTGTAAATGGTGAAATATTCACCAACACAAACAGACATAACAATACCAAGTGAATCTTGTCACCACAATACACATTACTAAAGAGCGGAAAAATGCAAGGCAAAAAGAAAACATATGCACATTTAAATGCAACGAAATTTGACAAAAAATGCATGGGTTTCGACAAAAAAAAATGCAACAAATATGTATATAATATACTATTAACTAACTAGTAATAACTAAATATTATTAGTAAAAACTTATTTGTTATAAGAATAAGGAAATTTCAATAAATCAAATCATAAATTAAATTTTGTTTCTATTATTTATTTCATCAACATCAAGTTTATTTTATGTATACACCGATGTATACAGTTATGTTACATTGTTGCATTATTATTACATGGCATTACACGGAGTTTCGCATTTATTGATATAAAATATACAATAAACAATAATATTAAAGCCTTAAATTTTAGGTTTTAGGTATTTTAATTGAATCTACAAATAATTCTTATTTCATCAACATCATAAAATGCACATTGCATATTTTCCGCTCTTTACACATTACCCATGAGATATTACAGGAGAATAGCATAAACGATGAAAACATTTGTAAATTCATATTTTTCCCTGTTTGGGTGTAAGCCTGTAAGGGAAATAAAGACATTATTATTATAATTATTGTTATTATTATTATTATCCGTAAATTGTTCCGTGATTTTCGTTTAAAATTTTAATGCTGAATTAATTATCTTAAATTATTATATGTAATTAAAGTATTAATGACGACGATAATTATTTTAAGAAATCGGTAAAATTTATTAATATAAAATGATAAACCTTGGCTCCCCCTATTAACAATCAGTAGAACGCCCGTAATCGGTAATACAGCTTTCTTCATGATGACGAACCAAATGCCGATAATACAGAATGTCGGTACAAAAATCACGTAAAACGACACTGGCGCCCTTTGTTTTCCCCTAGTAACACTAACTCCATTTAGCCATGTGACGAACCAAATGCCGATAATACAGAATGTCGGTACAAAAATCACGTAAAACGACACCGGCGCCATCTGCTTTCCCCTAGCAACGACGCTACCATTTAGCCGAGTGACGAACCAAATGCCGATAATACAGAATGTCGGTACAAAAACGACACTGGCGCCATCTGTTTTCCCCTAGCAACAGCGTTGCCATTTAGCCGAGTGACGAACCAAATGCCGGTAATACAGAATGTCGGTAATGCAGATTCCGTACTTAACGACGACTGCATCCCCGCAAAAATGTCTGGCCCAGGTGTCCCAATACCTACTGTTGGCGACTTTTTTGATAAAAAAAAAATGTTATTCAATAGAATTAATGCTGCCATATTGTTAATATAATTTCAATAAAGTTATCAATTATTATATTCTATGTTTGCTTTGTCAACTTTTGCTAAAGTATCTAAGAACATGCTTGACTTAAATGACAAATGGTAGTTCAAAGATTTACATGGACAACAAACACCGTATGACAGATGTATAAGTTTTGTGCAGCGTGATAAAGACTTATGTTAACTCCACCCCTATGACGCAGTTTTCACGTGATCACTCCGCTCCTTTCTCGAATCCAGTATAGAAGTGTTTTTAGAGACGTTTTTATTTGTGTTGTAATTGTTAAATAAATTTAATTCAATTAATAATTTAATAAATATCAAAAAATTTTATAGACGAGTTTCAAATGTTTGTAGTACTCGTAAAGCCATTGTAACACTTGTTTTTTAATATAGATACTATTGTAGTATTTATGAAAAGTTTCCTTGAGTAGTAGTAATTATTATTATTTTAAAATTAGGTCTTTATTAACGAAATGATAAATAAATAAAAAATAAATCTATTTGGATCAGAATCTCGAATAAAAAGCGAACTTGATGTTTGATCCTTCCAAAGAAGTTTCGTGAGATCTTGAATGGCTCTTGTATTATAGTTCAACCAAAAATACAAGAAATGAGTCATCACAAACACGTGGTCGAAAATGTAAAATACATCTAGAATTACGCGAAGACCACGCTGTAATTTAAATGATAAAATAAACAATAAATGAGCTAGAAAGATTCAGTAGCGGAACAAACCCCTTTTAAATTAAAAATAAAAGTAATAAATGAACGTGACGTCACGTCACTGAACGTGAAATTTGCACTCTTATCTCACCTCGGGTCGTATTTCTTTATTCCGGTGCGATTACGAAAATGACTCATTTCTTGTATTCTTGGTTAAAGTATAAACATAGTTTAATGTTATAGAAAAATAGGAAGTTTCTAGTAGTTTGGTCGACAACAACTCCTGCTGTTGTATACACTATACAGAGTATCCACTTAGTACTCCCTTCTTCGATTACAATTTATCGTTATTCGAATAAAAAAGTCTGATGGGAGTGGAGATGTTACTGGATAAAAAGAAGATACTTTTTAAAATTAATGGCACATATACAGAGTGTCTGAAGCCTCTTTGGCTTCTACCTTTAACCATAAATTGTCTTTGCCCTTAAATGCAATGTTGCCAAGTTATGATTTTTTTTAATATCTCCGTTCATTTAAATTTCAATAACTACGCCCCGCCGTCGTTTGATGGTTTTTTGTAAAAATCTAGGTAAGGCTTGAGCTAGGATCAATTTATTCCAAGCAAATGTTAAAACTAAAACTTTTATGCAGGATGTTCAAAATTACTTTTTAAATGTCAACATTTTTAAATTCATTTTTTGCAAATTTATTTAAATAAACAGCATCCTTTTTTTAATCATAAGTATCAATAGAGTATTTATTTTCCTTTATCTTGATACCTATAAGTCTACCTTTACATCTAAAAGTTAGTTAAAAATCTCGATTAAAAAAACGAGACACTTTTTAAAAGCATAAAAGCTGGCTATGGTTTTTTATATAAGATTTTGTCCTGTTTTTAAAAATACTTTACCTTAACGAAAATGTCGTCTTCAGTTAAGTAATTTCCATTTTAGTTGGTTTTGTTAGCAAAGAACAGGGAAATTATTAGAAATAAATCAAAACTAAGAATTGGTCTAATTAATCAGATTTTTTATCTGGGTAAATAAAGTTATAATCGAAGATGGGAGAACTAAATGGACACTCTGTATAATCGAAATCACTAGATTAAACTGTTTTGTTTCATTATTAATCGTTATTTATGCATATTAAATTTATTCCAGCTGACTTCTTTATCAATTTTCTTTATCAATTTAATCACATTCAATTGCCTTAATTTTGCCAATGGGCAACCTCACATTAGTTTAATTATATATCGATCATAATTATTATTACGAGGAACAAAAGTTAAAACTTTGCAAACAGTTCTTTACAATAACATTTTTCAATATAATTTTAATCTTTAAATGATAGAGGGAACATAGATGAAGATTTTATAAGGTTTGTCAAAAAGATAGTTCCGCACTTACTTATTCAGGCAATTGATTAACTCAGCAGGAAGTCCACACAAAAATAATAAAACTGACTATAAATATGACTCGATACTAGCTTCGAGAAAGAGATACATTCATTCAATATAACAATATTGAAGTATCTTTAACTGTGTTAAATATAGGGTAGGGTTCTCGATATCAATCGTGAAAATATTTTTGGATTTTGGTATGAGATTTTGTAATGGCTTCGAGCTATACTTGAAATGACGACCACTCATATTAAATAAAAATAATATTCAAAGCATATGTTCTTCCTCGATAAGAAGATAAGCTGTCATGCTATTATGTCCCGTACCAATGTAGTACTTGGAAGGTTGAAAATATCTACTAGAAATGCAATATCTCGAGGTACACTCTGGTCATATGCAGCCTGACAGTAAGGTTCGCGAACTACTCACCGCGTGCTTGTCGTGAAAGCACTATTCAGAAATCTCAGTATGGTTTGAATACGTTGGCATATCAGTGTTTGACATCTGTGTTATTGTTAACCTATGGCAGTGTCTTTCTGAGTGAGTGACAGAAGAGTTGAAATTTACTAAGACCTTTTGGAGAAGGTCGTCTTCACAACAAAGTGCACAATCGAAGACCAATGGAGTCAATACAATGTTCCTAACTTTTTTTTGATATTAGAAGGATATTACGATACCATTATGAATTTGTACGAACTGGACAAACATTCAATAAAGTTTACTCTTTGGAAGTACTCAACAGGTTGCATGAAAGAGTTAGACTGAAACGATCCGAACTTTTCGCCAACCACTCATGGCTTTTGTATCATGCTCCTGCTCACACGTTGTTAGCTAGGATGTATTGGAACACCCTCCATATTCACTGGATCTAGTCCCCAATGCCTGTTTCCGAAGACAAAGAAATTATTGAAAAGAAGGCATTCTGATGACATCGATGGCATCAATACGATAGCAGCTCTTAAGGCCATTCCACAAAACCAGTTTCAAAATTGCTTTGAAAGATGCACTAGGGTTTCCAAGAGGAGCACTTTGAAGGGGACTACAGCGATATTCATCAATGAGGTATATAACACTTTTCTCGCGATGAATTCGAATGTTTATTGTCAGACCTTGTATAACATCTGAGACTGGCAGACCAGTAGCTTGAGTCACTTCGGTGACTTAAGATCTATTTTATAGGTATGGCCGATTCCAGGATGGCTATTCCGGGGGATCATTTCATAAGGCTGCGTATACACGAAGACACTTTTGCGTCAACACTTAGTGTGTATAGACTACTCTAGTTTGTGTTTACATGAAATGTCTGATCTAGCTACACTGCTCTCGACGGTATGCAGATACTGACGTCTGGTCTAATAGACCTTCTCTAGACACAAAAGTGGGTACGTGTATACGAAGCCTAAGGGGCGTTGATATAATATATTTATTTATAGCCTCTGAGCCTAAGACAACCTCACCTCCTAGTTGGTATTGGCCGGGTCTTTACTTTTAGGTCGGGGCTCACCAAGCCTTAATATGGGAGGGCGGGGTGGTTAAATTCTATTGGATAAGAGTTTGTCCATACTGTTCGTAATATTATCCACCTGATCAACTACGAATATATTATATTTACGTCTCAACGTTTTTTCCACATTTATACACATCACTCATTACCTACTTCTTTGGTCTATACTACAATTAATTTGCAGATGTAACTGTCGTATGAAGTTGCTTTTTTATATACGAAAAGTTAACGTACTTATTGGTTCATAACATGACAATCATAACTTTTATTTATTCATAATAACCCCCCAGGAATTCCAGAGAGCTTTCTTCAAACCTAAAAATGTGTCAATGATATCTCAGTGCCTTCGAGCCGATCATGCAAATTGGCTGATATTGTTGTTATTGACGTATACATAATAGTCAAATTGTAACTAAACTCAGAAGTAATTGTAATATAACTTATGTTAGTGGTTCCTTATAGGAAGATGTATGAATATAGCGATGTTGAAGAGTTTACTATTCAATATATAAGTTCTTAAGTCCATCCTGCGGCGATTGTTTAAAATCTGCTTGAATAATTGTGTGTATAATTTAGTTGTGATGCTTTAAAGTATTTATGAAGTTTAAATAGTGGTTAGATTTAAACAACTTCAAGTTAAGAATACATTCCTCGAGATTTTCCCACAGCATCGATAAACTTTATTAACCCAATTTAGTTGTGGTTGTTAAATTTGAAGATTAAAATCTGTTAAACTGAAACATTTCAATTTAAGTGCAGAATCTGATAAATCCACTTACCATACATTCCTGAAGTGGGTGGAAATATATTCCATTTTGTGGAGAAATTTAAGAAAAGTGGTTGTTCCAGTTTTTATCTTGATTTGGACGATAACAAACAAAAATTGCCTCGACAACGAGTAATGCAAGAAAATTTGATTGCCCTAGCGATTTTAAAATAATTAGCATAAAGAGCATCTTAGGTGAGCGAACGAAGTTTTGTGTGAACCGTCGTTACATATTTGTGGTGATATGACGAGGAAACATCAATGGTGATGTTTTATGTAAAGTTTGTTAAATATTGTTGGCGCCCAACAGTGATACCTAAATTGTTGTAGGCTACATGTTAACTTTTAATTTAGTTTCTGGGCTTAGATTGATGCAGTATAAAATGGTCTAATAATAATCCATGGCTTAGTGGGAATATTTTAACTTTATATTTTAATTTTAGTACCATTAAAAAAAGCGATCTTGTTAGAGATTTTTGACAGAAGATAAGATAGAAGAAGAAAAGACAATAAAGAAAATTTTGTTTCAATACTCCTTTCTTTTTACTTAATTTACCGTAACAAACTTGAGTGGAGAATATTTTACGTTAAATTAGATACAAAACGAATTAGTCAAGAGTGTACAAGACGTTTCCTTTAAGGTTTAATAATAGAATTTGTATGAAGTTGAAAGTTTTTGGATCGAATTCAAGATTGCACTCGATGTTTTTCTCAAGGATTACATCATCCCAAGACATTTCTCTTTTATCGCTTATTTTTCTGAATTTTTTCCGTGCTTTTAATCTTTAATGGGGATGTTTAACCAAGTTGGTTATTTTAACCGTAATAGTCGTAAGGCGCAAATCAATTGTTCTAAACCATGCAATCAAAATATTTTGCGTTTGTAATCGACAGAAACATAGATTTCATGAAGTCCTTGTAAGTCCTGGAAACTAAACTGATAATGATAAATTGATCAATGGTATAAACGATACACAAGCTATTAAACTGATTTGTAACAGCTGCTAACAAACAGCTGACCTTAACCTAAGATTTTAGTGTAATTATTTACTCGTATTTGTCAACATCCACAGTTATTTTAAATTCAATATTGACGTTCAGCGAATAATGTTACGTCTAGAAATAACTCACCTTTTTAAATTTTAGAAGGTTCGATAATTCTTTACGTAACTACAAAACTTGTGACTGATTAGTGATTATTATTTGCAACGTCACAACTCGTTTAGTTAAAAAAATACATGTAAATTTGGCAATGTTTTATATTTCATAACTTATAAAAATCTAATGTCGAAGATCAGTGCATTTTCGTATTATATTAAGAAATATTCAAGAAGATAACCTTAAATATAATCAAAATGAATATAACCCTATAATTTAGCAAATAGTCGTATTGTGTTTAGTTTAATCAGATCAGATATTGAAAGTACTACTACATCTTAAAAAATGCGATAGCCAGAATCAATCAATCACGTCATTGAATAAATAGTCGTAGACAAGAAAACAATTTCTAATAAGGGTTTAATACTTGATATTAAGACAAATTGAATTTTGTACTTGTTAATTGAAACCCGGATGTCTAGTGTTTCTAGTGTTAATTATTTCCGCATACGAACGCTTTAAAATAGAACAGTAAAAGATGTTTGCCCTTTCATTAATAAAACTTTCTAGGAATATGCTTACTAAAACTAAAACACGGAAGAATAGTGACTATGAATAACATGTAAATAGTAAAATAAAGAAACTCTTGGGGCTGTACCAATACGTTACATATTTTTAAAACACTATGGACTTTGTCTTTGATCTTTATACTGTCTGCTACTATAATAATAATTATTGTACTCTGTCATTCAGTAAATTAACACATTTTAGTATTTGTACTTACACTTTGTATTGTAAATTTTTTTAATTAACGGCATATTTGACGATGATAATGGGAATACGAAATAAATGTAATTTAATACCTTAAATCATGCCGAATTTGGAATGAGTTTTCAATAAAGTTAATCCAAATCATTTTTGTTTTATAACTGCAATAAAGTTGGAAATCATATTACAATGGATTCTATATTGCATTAAGAAAGTAATTTAAAATTAACACAAGATGTATAGCAGTGGTGTGCGGTGAGAATTTAGGCTATGGAAGCTATTACTATTTTAAATTTAATAAGCCCAGGTACAGGCGCGGATCCACGGGGGAGGGGGAATCCCTCCTCAAAGTTGTGATATATACTTTAGTATTATAGTTAAATACATTTTGAATGTAAAAGTAGTTAATGTTTATTAAATATTGTGCAATATATAACATTTATAAACAAATATACATAGGATAAAAACAAATAATGTTTGTATAGTAATTATTATTAATGTGTTTAAAACAATTATTTTCAAAAAATGCCCCCCAAAATAATTCTCTGGATCCGCCCCTGCTAGGTACAATAAAAAACAGTGTTCTAATTATTAAGCTTAAAAGTTTTTCAAAGAAGAACTTTTATACTTTATATTTATGGAATTTGTTGACTATTATTCTTTACTTAAACAAGTACTACTACGTATTTATAATGCAACTCGACTTTCCGGTCTTTTTTAGCAAAATACCTGGCACAGGTTTATATTTGTTGTTAAATTTGAAAGTTCTGATTTAAATCTGCCTTTTTCAACAATTTGTAATTTTCCTCCAAAACTATATGCAGAAAAATCTAATAATTTACAAAATGAACAACAAAATCGTCGCGATTCGGTTGTATCGGAAGTACTCGAACCTTCGACCGAAGCAGCTGAATTTGCAGTCATGACGATAATGCAATTTTAAATTTGCATACAGAACAAACTAAATAGAATTATTTGTGTTTACTTATATAAATTGAAATAATAAAATGTTTCAAAATACAATTTCATTCGCAGATTTACATTTAACAATAAATCGAACAAACAATCAAATTATAATAAATAAACATTTGAGCATAGAGCACACTAAAAATAATGTGACCTTACTACGATGTACAAGGCACCCGCCGACTAACGAAGCGACGGACGGCTGGCGGGGAGAAGTGCAATAAGCAACGAAATCAGTGCTTATATGGAGTGTATGTAACACATTTGAATCGGTATTACCTTTCTGCGCAAGTTTAATAAGCTTCATTTAAAATAGCAGTCTAAATAATTATATTTTTTGCTGTACGGAATTGATATTGAGCTTTAAGTTGATTAAATATTACAAATTTAAATAAACGATAACCATAATAGTAGGGGGGTTAGGGGGATTCTGGCGCCTCACTTCCTCACTTCTGAAATAACCTTGAACTGGTATGCTATCTCTCTCTAACCCATTAGTTTTGTATGCGACTATCTCCCTCACACAGCAGTATTGCCAACTATTCATAGGCGTGCAAGACAAATTTTCATAGGGGGCTATCATTTTAACCATTTTTCTACCCACAGTGGCGTACAGGATCGGATAAAAAGGGGTCGAGAAATAGCCATTACGGGAATCTGTATTACCGACAAGAAATAGCTATTACGGGAATCTGTATTACCGACAACCAACATATCGTCAATAGAGGGCGTCATGAAGAAATCTGTATTATCGATTATGTATATTAATAAATCTCACCGACTTCTCAAAATAATTACCGTTAGTAATAAGTTAATTACATATAATAATAGTAATTTAAGATAACTGATCCAGCATTAAAAAATTTTTAATTCAGCTTTAAACACAAACCGCGGACCTGCGCGATATAAACGAATTTATCCCAACTACTACTCGGCGCTCATCTTGAAACCCCTACCCCTAGCGTTTAATGGCTTGCGTACCTAGCTATCTCTCCCTCTTTCTCGCTACTATTACTTACAAGTTCTGCTGCTACCTTTCTCTCTCACGCACACACTGTACTCTTTCTACCTTTTCTAGAAGAAGAAATAATAATGCTAAATAGGAATTAAATTATGTTTCTACTTTTCATGTACCCTCTCTCGCAGATAACGATCCACCTTTTATATAGTTGCCCTTCCCCCCCTTAATCATGCTAATAAATGAGACATCAATGTTTAAATATATTATTTATTTAGCTATCTCTCTCTCTCTCGGTAACTTTTTCGTATATATCCCTCTCTATTCTAGTAACTTTGGCTATCGACAGGGATCGAAGCCCGTCACGCGGTTTCAATTAACCCAACAAAGGTCCTTACAACGACGACGACGACGACAGCTCGATAAAACGTTTAAAATTTTGAATTTGTCATTCTTGAAGTCACCATCATGGGGATTTCCCGCTCTGAATTTTATATTTCACATCTGACTAACCACCACGTGATCAAGACCGCTGTATTCTAATGAAGCTTTCTACCCAAAGAGATCATGAAATTTAAAGGAACCAACAGTCCTTGATACAACAGCGAGTTTTGCAGGCTCGTCTAACCATCATATCTATGTCAGTAGCTGCCCTTCGTGAAGGGCTTTCGGATCTCCATGTTAAGAAAATTACGTTAATAAATACACAGGCTCTTGAATCACGTTCAGGGATCGGGATGGTTTCTAACACTAATATGTATCAACGGTTGAATTAACTACATGAAAAGAGAAAAACCTAATTCTAATGCAGAAAAATGTATAGACTTACCCTTGGCGTATCATTTTTATATTAAAAACGGAAGAAAAACAATAAATATTTACACTTTTAATCACCTCTCACCAAGAAGAAGAATATTGAATATTCGGTGTAAACAGACACTTTTTTTTTTAATTTAAAACCAGTTATTATTAATCTTTCAAGCCACTGTTATATACCACCCGCATACAGCGTATCGAAAGGACTGACGTGAAAAATATTATTTAGCAAATATTTAGCTCTCTCTACGAGACAAAAGGGAAACATTTCATTGGTCGCTTAAAATATAATGCCTTAGGCTATATACATTCCTTTAGACATTTCGAGGGTGAAAATCAAGATTCTACTTGTCCGTTGCCGTCATCAGGTTTTATCAGCTGAGGGATCTCTCTACCTGCCCCAGAACCCAAAACCAGGTATAATTATTTTACCCTTTTTCTTAATTTGGTTCTTTCTGTAAAAAATATCTTTTTATAAAGATAAAAATATTACATTTAATTTATATTAAAATCAACATCAAATGACGTCAAATTGCTTTGCAAAACTGCCAGCAGACATCATCGCTAGAAAGATGCATCAGTAAAGGTAAAACAGAGAATGAATTGAATTTTGTATCATTTAAGTCAGGTATATATATATATTTTAAAAAGCTATTATTATTATTTTTACATGTAGATTTTACTGTAATACACTATAAACGTTATCTTTCATGAATTTTAATTCGTTATTAATAAAAATTATATCAATTATCTTAAATTATTATTGGTAGAACATTAGGTAATTACTTTTATCAATAAAATTCCGTAGTTACTAAGTCGACTCATGTCATGTAACAGCGTGAAGTTAGCAGCGTTAATTCACATGCCGTTCTACTTTGTTTCTAGTAAGATATGACGGCAATGTCGCATAATCTAGGTTTTTCTTCTTCTTCTTCAGAAAAATAAACATTCACTATTATAGTAATTGGGATTGATATAATTCAAAACTATCTACCTGTTTAAATATTAACATCCATGAAGGTGTCGCCCATTAAAACAGATGTTGTAACACTATACTAGCATTACACTATAAACGTTATCTTATTTATTCTCATATATTATATTTTGAGTTTATATAGTCGAAATGCATTAACTGCGTTCGTTATTCTACCTAAAACAGACGATTATCTATTCCAGGTAAAAAACACCCTTTTCTAAAGGCCAAAACTGAATGCGAGATTTTAACTAAAGAAAATTATACCCTTGCAAATAACATTGATATAATATTTTAAAACATTCCAATAGACTGATTCGGACTGATTCAAAAAGGGATACAATGTTTATATTAAATTTTCCGTATTCTGTTAAAACAATAATTTACCGTACCCCTTCTTTTACTACTTAAAATAAAACTTTTTTTTTATAAAATACTTCTGAGATTATGAACCGTGTTAATAATGTGTTTTTCTGATTCCTCAATATTGGTTTAAA
Organism: Agrypnus murinus; assembly: GCA_929113105.1. Classification (NCBI taxonomy): domain Eukaryota; kingdom Metazoa; phylum Arthropoda; class Insecta; order Coleoptera; family Elateridae; genus Agrypnus; species Agrypnus murinus. Next base: position 218,954,444 of record OV816025.1, read on the forward strand.
GGTCAATTAATAGTTTATTATAGTGTGGTTGGGAAACATGCGGATCCTTCTACCTGCTGATCGTTATAGGTATATGGATGTTGAATTATGTTCGACTGTTTTCATGAATTTTTAATTCGTTATTAATAAAAATTATATCAATTATCTTAAATTATTATTGGTGGAACATTAGGTACATAATTACTTTTATCAATAAAATAGGTTCTACAAGTCAACCTCAATTAATTAACCCTGGGGGGGGGGCTATATACTTACAAACAGTCTTGAAACAAAAATGGTAGAGCTCACCCTGTTAGGTATGAAGCCAGAGTATGGTTGTGATAAATAAAACATCAATGTTTATACATACTAGAAAATAGTGTAAAATTACTCTTTATAACTAATTATTGTTATGATGATGAAACCTGTGTGATTGATTTATTGCCCCCATGGAAATATATTATGCTATGTATACTAAATAAATGTTTGTAAAATAACTTTATATGTTTAGGATTTCCCGCCCTTAGATTCAAATTTTTAGTACTACTACTGCCATCTATCGGTGACGTCATATGATCAATTGGAATGTATGTGTAGGAGAGAGACATCCTTCTTAAATGAAACAACATACTATATTACAATTCAATATGGTTTATTCAACTATTTTCTCAATACATAGCATATGCAATTTTAGATCTAGATAATTACACATATACAGATTTATATCATATAATTAACATATCACATATGCAATTTATAGACTAAATAAAATAATTACATAGGTAGAGGGTTTATATACAGACTTATATAATACAAGTTATACATGTAAACTTAACTAGTTTCTAAATTATCATCGTTAGAAATCCTATAATTTCCCCCAAGCTGAGGTATTAATACATATCACATATACAATTTGTAGACTAATTACTTTCAAAGAATAATTACATAGGTAGAGGGTTTATATACACACTTATACAATACAAGTTATACATGAACACTTGAAATCCTGTAATTTCCCCCAAGCTAAGGTATCTCCGTTCCCGCCAGCAATAATGTATCGTTTATCATCTTTCCATGATAACGCTACTTTATTTTTTAATTCTGTATAAAGTTGGTGGTTGTATGATCGGAAAGATTGAACATGTTTATAAATATCTATATTGCGTAATACCACGTTTCTATAGTCTTCCAAAGTCAGTTCTTTTTTGATAACAGCCTTCTGGATACCTTTAGCTGTTTTGGTAAGATTGCCCTCTACATCTACAGCATATGCTTTTGCCCCTGTTCCCAGAAATTCCCAGAGAATTCTACCCGCATATTCGTCCTTCATTCTACCAATTATGGATTCATTCTGCGGGATTCCAAATTGATTATCAGCCTTAAAGTTTGATGTATCATACTTGTACAAATATTTCTTCATGTCTTCATAAAAATCGTCTGTATACGTCAGTAGAATTAATGAGTCGGTGTTTTTCTGGCCACGCCTGCTGCGCTCTGATTGGCTATCCCCTCTCCTCTAGCTCCACCCCTTGCTTCTGATTGGTCGACGCCATCTTGGATGACACGCCTACTATTCTGTGATTGGCTGAAGGCGGCCATTTTGAAAACGCCTACTATTCTCTGATTGGATGACGGTCATTTTGGAACTTCGGGCGCCATTTTACCACGCCCTATGAATCCATGACTGGAAACTGTATTACCGGCAACATGCATGCTTCTAAGAGATAGCGCTATGAAGGGATACCGACAAACTATGTACTTTTACTACTAGGCGGCGCGTCATGAAGAAATCTGTATTACCGATCATCATTTTATATTAATAAATTTCACCGTTTTCTCAAATAATTATCGTCGTCGTCGTCGTCATTAATAAGATAATAATTACACATAGTAATAATTAATTCAGCATTAAAAATTTGAAATTCAGGAGGGCGCGTCATGAAGAAATCTGTATTATCCTACGCATTGAGGCTATTAAAGGTCTCATTAAAGAATCTCCTCTCTCACTCTCTCCTATTAGAGGTCGCATTAAAGAACCTTCCGTATAAATCATTCGCGATTTAAATAACAACGCAGGTTTATTATAATATTTACGCTAAGATGTAGTTTTATTAATATACAGAGAACTACAATTCTTCATCCAACGTGATCTCTTTTAAAATATTGTTATTTAAATTTATTAACAATAGGTTATTTATCGTTTCTTTCGACAGTTTCGACCTGTGTTCAGGCAACCATGCATACACGCGAGCATACGGGCTAATATACGGTTATCGTTCTCATACAGGAGCGTACAAGAGAAAAATATGAAAGGGGCTTGAATTAAATGCTATAAATCAGGTCAGGGGTAAATATATCTTAATACTCACCCTGCTTCTACGTTTATGAATCGTTTTCATTCCCTTTCTTTATTATTAACATATTACTTTTACTCTCGTTAAATTGGAATGTATGTGTAGGAGAGAGACATCCTTCTTAAATGAAACAACATAATATATTACAATTCAATATGGTTTATTCAACTATTTTCTCAATACATAGCATATGCAATTTTAGATCTGGATAATGACACATATACAGATTTATATCATATAATTAACATATCACATATGCAATTTATAGACTAAATAAAATAATTCTGTATTACCGGCAATCTGTGTGCTACCAATAGAGGGCGTAATGCTACAATTAGTGTGTATTGCTAAGAGAGGGCGTGGTCAAAATGGCGCCCAAAGTTCCAAAATGGCGCGCACGTCCAATCAGAGAACAGTAGGCGGGGAAATTAGTCAATGTTTATTTAAATTAACAACATATAAGCAAATTAATAAAACCTTTTAATCGATATTACACTTTTTAACAACAATCTAATTTAAACAAATATAGAGTTTAAATTGTTACTAAATCCCTTTGATAGATTATTATTATAAAAATAAATAAGGAACGGCTAAAAGACTTTATTAATTTGCATTAAAATTGATCTTTATAATTAATTTATAATATTTAATAGTCTGCAGCGCATTTAAACTTTAATAATAATTAGTCAATGTTTATTTAAATTAACAGCATATAATCTTTGTTGTTTTTAGCCGTTCCTTATTTATTTTTTATAATAATAATCTATCAAAGGGATTTAGTAACAATTTAAACTCTATATTTGTTTAAATTAGATTGTTGTTAAAAAGTGTAATATCGATTAAAAGGTTTAAGATACACCAGGGGTATAAAGTTCAGTGTTCTATTTGTTTAAATCTAATTTAAACAAATATAGAGTTTAAATTGTTACTAAATCCCTTTGATAGATTATTATTATAAAAAATAAATAAGGAACGGCTAAAAACAACAAAGATTATATGCTGTTAATTTAAATAAACATTGACTAATTATTATTAAAGTTTAAATGCGCTGCAGACTATTAAATATTATAAATTAATTATAAAGATCAATTTTAGTGCAAATTAATAAAGTCTTTTAGCCGTTCCTTATTTATTTTTTATAATAATAATCTATCAAAGGGATTTAGTAACAATTTAAACTCTATATTTGTTTAAATTAGATTGTTGTTAAAAAGTGTGATATCGATTAAAAGGTTTTATTAATTTGCTTATATGTTGTTAATTTAAATAAACATTGACTAATTTCCCCGCCTACTGCTCTCTGATTGGACGTGCGCCATTTTGGAACTTTGGGCGCCATTTTGACCACGCCCTCTCTTAGCAATACACACTAATTGTAGCATTACGCCCTCTATTGGTAGCACACAGATTGCCGGTAATACAGAATTATTTTATTTAGTCTATAAATTGCATATGTGATATGTTAATTATATGATATAAATCTGTATATGTGTCATTATCCAGATCTAAAATTGCATATGCTATGTATTGAGAAAATAGTTGAATAAACCATATTGAATTGTAATATATTATGTTGTTTCATTTAAGAAGGATGTCTCTCTCCTACACATACATTCCAATTTAACGAGAGTAAAAGTAATATGTTAATAATAAAGAAAGGGAATGAAAACGATTCATAAACGTAGAAGCAGGGTGAGTATTAAGATATATTTACCCCTGACCTGATTTATAGCATTTAATTCAAGCTCCTTTCATATTTTTCTCTTGTACGCTCCTGTATGAGAACGATAACCGTATATTAGCCCGTATGCTCGCGTGTATGCATGGTTGCCTGAACACAGGTCGAAACTGTCGAAAGAAACGATAAATAACCTATTGTTAATAAATTTAAATAACAATATTTTAAAAGAGATCACGTTGGATGAAGAATTGTAGTTCTCTGTATATTAATAAAACTACATCTTAGCGTAAATATTATAATAAACCTGCGTTGTTATTTAAATCGCGAATGATTTATACGGAAGGTTCTTTAATGCGACCTCTAATAGGAGAGAGTGAGAGAGGAGATTCTTTAATGAGACCTTTAATAGCCTCAATGCGTAGGATAATACAGATTTCTTCATGACGCGCCCTCCTGAATTTCAAATTTTTAATGCTGAATTAATTATTACTATGTGTAATTATTATCTTATTAATGACGACGACGACGACGATAATTATTTGAGAAAACGGTGAAATTTATTAATATAAAATGATGATCGGTAATACAGATTTCTTCATGACGCGCCGCCTAGTAGTAAAAGTACATAGTTTGTCGGTATCCCTTCATAGCGCTATCTCTTAGAAGCATGCATGTTGCCGGTAATACAGTTTCCAGTCATGGATTCATAGGGCGTGGTAAAATGGCGCCCGAAGTTCCAAAATGACCGTCATCCAATCAGAGAATAGTAGGCGTTTTCAAAATGGCCGCCTTCAGCCAATCACAGAATAGTAGGCGTGTCATCCAAGATGGCGTCGACCAATCAGAAGCAAGGGGTGGAGCTAGAGGAGAGGGGATAGCCAATCAGAGCGCAGCAGGCGTGGCCAGAAAAACACCGACTCATTAATTCTACTGACGTATACAGACGATTTTTATGAAGACATGAAGAAATATTTGTACAAGTATGATACATCAAACTTTAAGGCTGATAATCAATTTGGAATCCCGCAGAATGAATCCATAATTGGTAGAATGAAGGACGAATATGCGGGTAGAATTCTCTGGGAATTTCTGGGAACAGGGGCAAAAGCATATGCTGTAGATGTAGAGGGCAATCTTACCAAAACAGCTAAAGGTATCCAGAAGGCTGTTATCAAAAAAGAACTGACTTTGGAAGACTATAGAAACGTGGTATTACGCAATATAGATATTTATAAACATGTTCAATCTTTCCGATCATACAACCACCAACTTTATACAGAATTAAAAAATAAAGTAGCGTTATCATGGAAAGATGATAAACGATACATTATTGCTGGCGGGAACGGAGATACCTTAGCTTGGGGGAAATTACAGGATTTCAAGTGTTCATGTATAACTTGTATTGTATAAGTGTGTATATAAACCCTCTACCTATGTAATTATTCTTTGAAAGTAATTAGTCTACAAATTGTATATGTGATATGTATTAATACCTCAGCTTGGGGGAAATTATAGGATTTCTAACGATGATAATTTAGAAACTAGTTAAGTTTACATGTATAACTTGTATTATATAAGTCTGTATATAAACCCTCTACCTATGTAATTATTTTATTTAGTCTATAAATTGCATATGTGATATGTTAATTATATGATATAAATCTGTATATGTGTAATTATCTAGATCTAAAATTGCATATGCTATGTATTGAGAAAATAGTTGAATAAACCATATTGAATTGTAATATAGTATGTTGTTTCATTTAAGAAGGATGTCTCTCTCCTACACATACATTCCAATTGATCATATGACGTCACCGATAGATGGCAGTAGTAGTACTAAAAATTTGAATCTAAGGGCGGGAAATCCTAAACATATAAAGTTATTTTACAAACATTTATTTAGTATACATAGCATAATATATTTCCATGGGGGCAATAAATCAATCACACAGGTTTCATCATCATAACAATAATTAGTTATAAAGAGTAATTTTACACTATTTTCTAGTATGTATAAACATTGATGTTTTATTTATCACAACCATACTCTGGCTTCATACCTAACAGGGTGAGCTCTACCATTTTTGTTTCAAGACTGTTTGTAAGTATATAGCCCCCCCCAGGGTTAATTAATTGAGGTTGACTTGTAGAACCTATTTTATTGATAAAAGTAATTATGTACCTAATGTTCCACCAATAATAATTTAAGATAATTGATATAATTTTTATTAATAACGAATTAAAAATTCATGAAAACAGTCGAACATAATTCAACATCCATATACCTATAACGATCAGCAGGTAGAAGGATCCGCATGTTTCCCAACCACACTATAATAAACTATTAATTGACCTTTAAACCAATATTGAGGAATCAGAAAAACACATTATTAACACGGTTCATAATCTCAGAAGTATTTTATAAAAAAAAAGTTTTATTTTAAGTAGTAAAAGAAGGGGTACGGTAAATTATTGTTTTAACAGAATACGGAAAATTTAATATAAACATTGTATCCCTTTTTGAATCAGTCCGAATCAGTCTATTGGAATGTTTTAAAATATTATATCAATGTTATTTGCAAGGGTATAATTTTCTTTAGTTAAAATCTCGCATTCAGTTTTGGCCTTTAGAAAAGGGTGTTTTTTACCTGGAATAGATAATCGTCTGTTTTAGGTAGAATAACGAACGCAGTTAATGCATTTCGACTATATAAACTCAAAATATAATATATGAGAATAAATAAGATAACGTTTATAGTGTAATGCTAGTATAGTGTTACAACATCTGTTTTAATGGGCGACACCTTCATGGATGTTAATATTTAAACAGGTAGATAGTTTTGAATTATATCAATCCCAATTACTATAATAGTGAATGTTTATTTTTCTGAAGAAGAAGAAGAAAAACCTAGATTATGCGACATTGCCGTCATATCTTACTAGAAACAAAGTAGAACGGCATGTGAATTAACGCTGCTAACTTCACGCTGTTACATGACATGAGTCGACTTAGTAACTACGGAATTTTATTGATAAAAGTAATTACCTAATGTTCTACCAATAATAATTTAAGATAATTGATATAATTTTTATTAATAACGAATTAAAATTCATGAAAGATAACGTTTATAGTGTATTACAGTAAAATCTACATGTAAAAATAATAATAATAGCTTTTTAAAATATATATATATACCTGACTTAAATGATACAAAATTCAATTCATTCTCTGTTTTACCTTTACTGATGCATCTTTCTAGCGATGATGTCTGCTGGCAGTTTTGCAAAGCAATTTGACGTCATTTGATGTTGATTTTAATATAAATTAAATGTAATATTTTTATCTTTATAAAAAGATATTTTTTACAGAAAGAACCAAATTAAGAAAAAGGGTAAAACAATTATACCTGGTTTTGGGTTCTGGGGCAGGTAGAGAGATCCCTCAGCTGATAAAACCTGATGACGGCAACGGACAAGTAGAATCTTGATTTTCACCCTCGAAATGTCTAAAGGAATGTATATAGCCTAAGGCATTATATTTTAAGCGACCAATGAAATGTTTCCCTTTTGTCTCGTAGAGAGAGCTAAATATTTGCTAAATAATATTTTTCACGTCAGTCCTTTCGATACGCTGTATGCGGGTGGTATATAACAGTGGCTTGAAAGATTAATAATAACTGGTTTTAAATTAAAAAAAAAAGTGTCTGTTTACACCGAATATTCAATATTCTTCTTCTTGGTGAGAGGTGATTAAAAGTGTAAATATTTATTGTTTTTCTTCCGTTTTTAATATAAAAATGATACGCCAAGGGTAAGTCTATACATTTTTCTGCATTAGAATTAGGTTTTTCTCTTTTCATGTAGTTAATTCAACCGTTGATACATATTAGTGTTAGAAACCATCCCGATCCCTGAACGTGATTCAAGAGCCTGTGTATTTATTAACGTAATTTTCTTAACATGGAGATCCGAAAGCCCTTCACGAAGGGCAGCTACTGACATAGATATGATGGTTAGACGAGCCTGCAAAACTCGCTGTTGTATCAAGGACTGTTGGTTCCTTTAAATTTCATGATCTCTTTGGGTAGAAAGCTTCATTAGAATACAGCGGTCTTGATCACGTGGTGGTTAGTCAGATGTGAAATATAAAATTCAGAGCGGGAAATCCCCATGATGGTGACTTCAAGAATGACAAATTCAAAATTTTAAACGTTTTATCGAGCTGTCGTCGTCGTCGTCGTTGTAAGGACCTTTGTTGGGTTAATTGAAACCGCGTGACGGGCTTCGATCCCTGTCGATAGCCAAAGTTACTAGAATAGAGAGGGATATATACGAAAAAGTTACCGAGAGAGAGAGAGATAGCTAAATAAATAATATATTTAAACATTGATGTCTCATTTATTAGCATGATTAAGGGGGAGAAGGGCAACTATATAAAAGGTGGATCGTTATCTGCGAGAGAGGGTACATGAAAAGTAGAAACATAATTTAATTCCTATTTAGCATTATTATTTCTTCTTCTAGAAAAGGTAGAAAGAGTACAGTGTGTGCGTGAGAGAGAAAGGTAGCAGCAGAACTTGTAAGTAATAGTAGCGAGAAAGAGGGAGAGATAGCTAGGTACGCAAGCCATTAAACGCTAGGGGTAGGGGTTTCAAGATGAGCGCCGAGTAGTAGTTGGGATAAATTCGTTTATATCGCGCAGGTCCGCGGTTTGTGTTTAAAGCTGAATTAAAAATTTTTTAATGCTGGATCAGTTATCTTAAATTACTATTATTATATGTAATTAACTTATTACTAACGGTAATTATTTTGAGAAGTCGGTGAGATTTATTAATATACATAATCGATAATACAGATTTCTTCATGACGCCCTCTATTGACGATATGTTGGTTGTCGGTAATACAGATTCCCGTAATAGCTATTTCTTGTCGGTAATACAGATTCCCGTAATGGCTATTTCTCGACCCCTTTTTATCCGATCCTGTACGCCACTGTGGGTAGAAAAATGGTTAAAATGATAGCCCCCTATGAAAATTTGTCTTGCACGCCTATGAATAGTTGGCAATACTGCTGTGTGAGGGAGATAGTCGCATACAAAACTAATGGGTTAGAGAGAGATAGCATACCAGTTCAAGGTTATTTCAGAAGTGAGGAAGTGAGGCGCCAGAATCCCCCTATCCCCCCTACTCATAATTTTATAAAAATATTTTTGTTGGCATTGTTTTTTATTTTTAATAAATTCTTAAGGGAAGCATTGCTTCCATTGCTTCCATGGACCGCGCGCCACTGATGTATAGTATCATCTTACGTTAATCTTAAAGCAAATAATTTGCTTAAAAACCCTATTTGGGTATCTTAGCGTCCATAGCCTTTTCTCAACTTACTTTTCTCTTACTTTGTGAAGAGATTGTAAAGTTTGTATAAAACATTAGCGGGAAAAGTCGATTTATTTGTATATTATATGTATTGACAAAGGAAATTTATATGGGTGATTTGAAGTTCACAATGTAATGAACGAGAAAACCTCTATGACTGGCGGCGAACAAGCGAGAAGGTTTCCGTCACATCTACAATGTTTCAGATTGGCGGCAGAATGTATGTGAAATTTCTAGCACGTTCCGCACTTCTGTATAGTGTATATAAGCGCCCCGCGAAGTAAGTGGGCCAATCATTAGTCAACCAGTAAATTGAATACGCGCATCGTGAATTAGTAGAATATACGTGTATATAAAATAATCCGAGATAAATGTTGGTAATAAATATTGTAATTAAATAGTCTGTAAGTAATTAATCTAAGATAGTGTTTGTAATTAGTGTTACTGTAAATATTTTCCTTGGTCAATTGACGATTAAAACAGCACTTTTAGTATTATTTAAAAAGGACGTTACAATAATTATACGGTTAAAAAAGTAACAAGTTTTAATCTTAACTAACCTAAAAAGGTTGAAATCGGCCGAAGTTTTAAATAATTTTTTGTTTGCTTTTTAATTCTTCGAAAATAAATAAATCGAATTAAACGTTCCATTTTTTATATTTTATTTAGTTAGAGTAGGAATGGATGTGATTCTGACTCTTTTCTGCACTTATGGTCCCAAACACAATTTAAATAATTGGAAAGCAATCACAGTTTTTATTAGTATCATTTATAACAAGTTCACAGTACATTGAGCAAATTCTTAATTACCTATATTTCCTTACAATCTAATTGAGAGAGTTTCTCTTTTTTGATCTTTTCCTTGGTTTCTGATCGAGACATGGTCAAAATTATAATTTATTCTTGTTACCTGTTCGCTCTCCGGCCGCGCCCGGCATTTCTAACAGAATCAAATACATAGAACGTAAATACTAATATAGAAAGCAATAATATAAAAAATATGTTGTCATGGAACATAAATAATATAGAATGCAATAATGTAGAAAAATCAATAATGTAGGAAGCACATATACAGAACAACAATTATGTATACTATAGAAAGGAATAATATAGAAGTTTAGGTATTTTTGTAAATAAACATAAATATTTCGTCAAAAATAACAATATTAAGCTAGGGAAACCTCGTCAAGACATGACGGTCAAAAGCATTGAAGGATTTCACTATATACTACATTCGGTGTGTAATTGCAATCCTTGAATTTTCGTGAGTGATCGCAAGCAAACATAGCCAGTTGAAAATTCTAAGTCTAGCACTCTTCTCTCCCAACTTACCCTCCTCTCTTCCGACATATCTTCCTCTCTGTATTACCCCTCTTCTTCGGTTTATTCTACATACATATATACGGAAATTCTACCTTACGAAATGATAAGAATAAAATCAAAAATCGATCTTGTTTAAAACATTCTTGAAAACGTCTACTAGTACATATTTCTAAAACATGACATAAAAATAGTGTTGGCAAATTTCCGGAAATTTATTTTTGGTAACTTTCCATGGAAATATTTCTGGAAACTTATTGAAATGGCAAATGTCAAAAAAAAGTTGATTCCGAAAGCGTGTTCCGTGGAACCCTGGAGTTTCGTGGAAATATTTTGGGGTTCCGCGGGACCAGTTGTAAGTCCTGTAATATAACAAAAGGATACCACTTGCAAAGTTTTAAACTTTCCTACAATAATGGCCTAATTACTATAAAGCACGAAAGCTTTAATATTAAAAAAAAATCACGTAAATCGACCCAGTGGAACTCTCAAACAAACTGAAACAAAAATAAGCCGTGTGTTTTAAATATATAGATAAAAAGTAAGTAGTGTCGACTAATCTACAGTGATCTAGTAATCTACAGTTAATCTACATAGAGTTAAAACTTTAACATAAAAAAGAATAAAGCAAATCGGTCTTGTAGAACTCTTAGACAAAGTGGAACAAAAATGAGCCGTGTTTTAAATATATAGATTGGTAAATAATAATTGGCCTATAATAATTAAAAATCGCCCCAGTCATTTATAACTTGTTTAATAATTTGCAAACGTATCTCGCGATGATTTGTTTAAATAAGCAATTGTCCTTTGTCTACGCAACCTAATAACAAATCAACCGTTAACCGCAAGTGGTGGTTGCAGTAAACTTTTAATATCATGAATAGTTCTAAAATTTACCACCGTAAATAGTGAGATGGCGCACCAAGTGGACGTCCGATTTCGAACATTTCGAATTAAACATTTTAGATTTATTTAAATTAAAAATATAAACATTAAAAAAATTAAGTAGTGTTGATTGATCTGCACACAGCGAAAGCTTCATTATAAAACAATAATCGCGTAAATCGGCCCAGCGGAACTCTCAAACGAACTAGAACAAAAATAAGCCTTGTGTTTTAAATATAGAGATATCTAAATCTGGGCAATTATACACAATCTGTCATGTATTTTATTTTTATTGTACTTTGGTTTGTTCCTAATCTAAAAATAAAAATATATTACAACTGAAATTACTTTTATGTATTTTAACACGTTTCCTGTTAGACTTTTCTTTAGTAGAATTTAATCGCATTTTAACATAGGTACATCACATTTTGTAAAATTTTACAAATATAGTACCCACCTAATTATTTTTGAAATTAAATATCATTTCCTGTAATTTAAGACTGTGCAAAAAAAAAGAAAAACTAACTCGGCATTATAATCATTTTTATTAAAAAATAAATATTTTGATGCTAATGCTTGCAGAGTTGCAGAGAATTTAAGATCCATAATATATATCTAAAAAATTAGCATTGAGCTAAATATTAGTGAAAATTAATATTGTAATGAGCGCGGTCAGCCCTTTGAACTTCACCGTCGAATGTTCGAGAATGCGTGTGACTCACCCGCGTGCGTCATCGACGGCGCGAAAAATCAATAGACCTTCTAGAAGAATCTACAGTATTTTCTAGAAGAATGTACGGTATATAAAAGCCGGCTGGCGCCGAAGGGAATTCAATTAGTGAACCGCGAGCAATTAGACGTGTTAATAGTCGCAAGTGGTAACAGATAAATAACTGAGTAGAATATAAATGTATGTGAAATAAATATTGTAGTTAAAAGTAAATAATAGTTAATAGTTAGTTTATAATTGTGTTTTGTAAATTAGTTAAGATTGAATTAGTGTGTGTTAAGTGTGAATGTTTTCTCTTTATTAATAGATAATTTAAACAGCATTTTGTTATTATTTAAAAAGAACGTTGCAGTGGTGTCAGGTGTTGGGATTTTAAAATAAATAAAATCGTGTAATAAACAAAGTGCTGTGAGAATAAACTGTTAGTGTTAAAAACAATTACAACTAATAATTAAAATGGCGATGAAATTGTTAAAAGATCTGAAGGTAGTAGATTTAAAACGCGAGCTGGAATAAAAAGATTTAGATACAACGGGTCTTAAAAGCGTGTTAATAAATCGGTTAAGAGAATGGCTTTTGGAACAGAAAGAAGACCCTGAAAGTTTCCTCTTCGAAATACCTGGACCCGCAATTGATACCAACCTGTTTTTAAGTAAAATGGAAGAGAATTCTAGAAAGTCCGAAGAAAATGTTAGAATGTTAAAAGAAGAGTTACTGGAAAGTTCTAGAAAATCAGAAGAGAATTCTAAAATGCTTAAAGAAGAATTACTTGAAAATACTAAAGCACTGGAAGAAAAAGTTTTTGAAAATACTAGAATGCTTAAAGAAGAATTACTGGAAAAGCACCAAGAGAATTCTAGAAGGTTTGCAGAATTACTAGAAAAATCTGAAGAAAGTTCTAGAAGGCTTAAAGGAGAATTGCTGGAAAATGTCAAAGCGTTGGAAGATAAAGTTTTCGAAGAATTTTTGGAGAATGCCAGCGCGTTAGGACTATTGGAAGGTAGATTGGCGGAACAAGATAGGGTAATAAAGATGGTAGAAGAGAAAATAGCCCAAATGCAATTACCATCAACAGCTAAGAAAGACGACATAACCGATATGTTGGAAGATAGAATGAATCAACTACGGTTTCCCTCAACTTGTGAGCGGCCGTTTAATGAAGTAAAGAAGCAATTTAAAGAAGAAGAGGGTCCTGCCGTAGGGATAAAAGTAAAACCACCCACGTTCGATGGAAAGATACCTTGGTCCACCTACTACAAACAATTTGAGGCGGCCGCTGGGGCCAACGGATGGACACGCAAGGAAAAGGCCGTTTCTTTAACTGTGGCTTTGCGTGGAGACGCGTTGAACGTCCTGCAAACAATTCCAGCAGGGCAGGAAAATGATTACCAGTTGTTAGTTTCTAGATTGGAGATGAGATATGGAGACGCGCATCTACAACAGGTTTATCACGCGCAAGTAAAGAATCGTGTCCAGAAGAATGGAGAAAGCCTTCAGGAGTTTGAAGCCGATGTTGCGCGGCTTGTCCGATTGGCGTACCCCACGGCACCGGAATCATTTCTGGGACAACTCGCTGTGCAGACCTTCATTGATGGGTTAAGAGACGGAGAAACACAACAATCATTGAGGCTGGCACGACCAATAACAACTGATGATGCGCTTGCTCACGCCTTAGAATTTGAAGCCGCAAAACAAGTGTCCCGAGGTCACGGGCGTGTTCGGGCCGTTGCGGAAGAAGAGGAAGGTTACAAAGATCGCCTAGAAGAGTTATTAATGAGAGTTCTTCAGAAGGAAGAGAACCGTAAAAAGAATCCTCAAGAAGTTCGAGGACCCCGTTGCTGGAACTGCGGCGAACAAGGACACATACGACGCAGTTGCCCTAAACCCAAACAAGTTCAACCGTCGGAAAAGTTAAAGGGGGTTGGCAAGAGGGGCGAACGTTGACCATGAGTGAAGAAACCCCGGAGATAACCCTCCATGCCGTAACATCAAAGAATAGTACCGGCAGTTTGTTTGTGGATGGGAAGATTGCTAGCCAAGTATTAAGAACTACCATCGTCAACGATAATTGGTTGCCAGAAGAATTGCAACGACAGCAGGAGGCTGATCCCGAATTAAAAATGGTACTGGAATGGAAGCGTGTGGGAGAAAGGCCTGCCTGGGAGGTCGTCAGCCCTTTCAACAGAACTCTAAAAGCGTATTGGGCCCAATGGGAGTCCTTGAAGGTGGAAAATGATCTCCTGAAGCGAGTGCTGGAGATTGAAGATGGCACCACTATTAGGTCTCAGTTCGTGGTTCCTAAGAGCCGGGTGGCTACAGTATTGCGACATCTCCATGATGGTGCATCAGGAGGACACTTCGGTGTGAAGAAGACTCTGGAGAAAGTTAGGGAGCGTTTTTATTGGGTCAACTGTAAAGAAGACGTGAAGGAGTGGTGCCGGAAATGCAAACTATGTGCCACTGGTAACGGACCCTTGGGGAAACGAAGAGCACCTATGAGGCAGTACAATGTGGGTAGTCCTTTGGAACGAATAGCTATAGATATTGCCGGACCATTTCCCGAAACCGACGATGGGAATAAATACATCTTAGTGGCAATGGACTATTTTACCAAATGGCCAGAAGCATATGCCCTACCAAACCAGGAAGCCGCGACTGTTGCTGACGTACTAGTCAAAGAGTTTTTCAGTCGTTTCGGAGTGCCCATGGAGCTGCATTCGGATCAAGGCCGCAATTTTGAGTCTGTACTCTTTGGAGAGTCTGTCGATTGTTGGGCATTCGCAAGACTCGGACCACACCGTTACATCCGCAGTCCGATGGAATGGTAGAACGCATGAATCGCACAATGGGCAAATATTTGGCCAAGGTCGTCTCCGATCATCAACGAGACTGGGATCAATACCTGCATCTGTTCCTGATGGCTTATCGTGCATCGGTCCACGAAACAACCGGCCAATCACCAGCGTCTGTGATGTTTGGACGTGAGTTACGGTTACCATGTGATCTGGAATTTGGATCTCCACCTGCAGAGCAGGAGGTAGCCGGGAATGATTATGTCATCAACCTAAAGAAGAAGTTGGAGGAGATTCATGACCGAACCCGAAACCATAGTCGAATCGCGAGTGACCGAATGAAGACTTTGTACGATGTGAGAGCTCAAGAAGGAAGGTTTCAACCTGGACAGCTTGTTTGGTTATACAACCCGCAAAAACGTCGGGGCTATTCTCCAAAATTACAGCGAAATTGGGAGGGCCCATACCAGGTGAAGAAACGAATAAATGACTTGATTTATCGCATCCAGAAATTGCCAAGAGGGAAACCAAAGGTGGTACACTCCAATCGTCTGGCGCCTTATGAGGGAAAGAATGACGCAGTCCCGGATCTAGAAAATGAGGCCGAAGTGGCTGTCAACACCGTAAGACCTGAAGGTGACCAGCCAACCTTTGGAGAATTTATGGCTGCATTTTCCGGAACTAGAAAAGCGCGATTCGGAGTCACGACCGAGATGCAACAAGATCTCTTCCGGGTCCCTGTTGATTATTCCATTGCGCATTGTGTCTCCGAGGACCTCCGCATGGCAAGAGGGATCGCAGTAGTGTTTAGATATAAATTTGGACGGCTGGCTGACCTCCGAGAACAGAATCCTTCTGTTGGCAAGACCTTACACCTGCTGGATCATGGACGGTCTATTTACTACCTAGTAACAAAACAGGCTTACCACCAGAAGCCCAGTTACGCGAACCTATGGAGAGCGTTATGGGATTTGAGGACCGAGCTACTTGCCAAGGGCATTAACAAATTGGCAGTTCCCAGACTCGGGTGTGGGAGGGGGACCAGTTGGACTGGAGGATCGTTAGAAACATGCTGGAAGTTATCTTTAGAGGTACGAACGTCAAAATCTTGGTCTGCAGTTTTGACCCACAGCCCGCATCAAGGCCAACGAAGAGTGTAGACTGTTACTTCTACCGGAATGGAACGTGTAGTCTAGGTGAAGACTGCCGATATCGTCACGACCCTTTCTACAGGAACCGGAGAGTGGTGCCTGTTCTGGGACAGAACAGACTTGAAGAGGGGGGCAGTGTAATGAGCGCGGTCAGCCCTTTGAACTTCACCGTCGAATGTTCGAGAATGCGTGTGACTCACCCGCGTGCGTCATCGACGGCGCGAAAAATTAATAGACCTAGAAGAATCTACAGTATTTTCTAGAAGAATGTACGGTATATAAAAGCCGGCTGGCGCCGAAGGGAATTCAATTAGTGAACCGCGAGCAATTAGACGTGTTAATAGTCGCAAGTGGTAACAGATAAATAACTGAGTAGAATATAAATGTATGTGAAATAAATATTGTAGTTAAAAGTAAATAATAGTTAATAGTTAGTTTATAATTGTGTTTTGTAAATTAGTTAAGATTGAATTAGTGTGTGTTAAGTGTGAATGTTTTCTCTTTATTAATAGATAATTTAAACAGCATTTTGTTATTATTTAAAAAGAACGTTGCAATATTATTTTTTACACAGTGCGAATCTTCTATCTCTGTACATGTAAATCTCCTGCATATAAAACTCGTATGTTTAGTTATTAAAATAACATGTCAAATGCATAGACACCCCTGACAGTCATGCAACCAATCTTACCTATTTTACAGTTGATTAGAAAAAAAAACTAATTCTTAAACATAATTTATTACTCTGATTCACAAAATTTTTTATTTAATAATAATGTACACAAGAAGAAAAATTAGAAATTTTGCTTTGGTATTTTGACAAAAATAGTGCATTAAATAATTGCTAGCAAGCAAGCAAAACTTCATTAAAAAGATGGAAGTTTTAATCTCACTGTAATTCAAAGCTGCCAGTAAAGATTGACATTAAGACTAAACATTGCGAATTTTATATCTCCGAATATCTTCAAACATGCAAATTTCCTGGGTACTTGTTTAATTATTAAAGTAACACGTCAAACGTATGGATACCCTTGCCACTTATGCAACCAGTCTTACATGACAGCTGTGAGCTTCAGAGAATTTCAAAGTTTTACACATTTCCTGTCAATTGCACGTGTGAGGTTACTATTGTTACACAACTATAAAAATTAAGTATTATTTCCTACACCTTAACAAGCACATTTCAAACAATTCTCAAACTATTTTTTTCAAAACACATTTTATTTTTATTTCAACACAATTTCTAATTCTTTTTTGTATGCATTATTTTTAAATAAACAAGAAATGATGCGAATTTTTGTGAATGAGGTTAATAAATTCTGTTTAAAAAGTAATTAATTTTTTTTAATCAGTTATAAAATAGGTAATATTGGTTGCATAACTGTCATTGGTATCAATGAATTTGCCGTATTATTTTAATAATTAAACATACGAGTTTTATATGCATGTTCAGAGATATAAAATTCGCACTATATATTAGTCGTTCTGTAAAATTATTATTCTGCATTTTTGCTTTAAATATTGATTTTCTATATTTTTACATCCTATATTATATACCTTCTATATAAATATCTTTTCTATATTATTGGCTTATATACCTATTATTTACATTGTGTTTGTATATTTTAATAAATCTGATTAGATAATTAGGAAAAATACATCTTTTCTTTCTCTTACCGAGAACTGTGTACGATGCAGCATTACAGAAAATAACTGTTACAAAATATAACAAATAAAATGCTTTTAGAAAACAAAACAATGTCCAAGAAAGATTAGATGAAATTACTATTCAATTTAAGAATTTTTAAGCAACTGACAGATAATATAAAAATTAGTTGAAAACAGTATACGCTACTTCAAATGTAAACTTTATAAAATTAAATTTTATAACTCAAAAAAGATACAATCGAAACAAATATTTGATACTTTCAGAAAGTTGATTTATGAAGAGTTAATATTATTTCAAATAATAATGAGAATTTTGATAAAATAATAAACCTAAAGTAATCCAAAAAGAGAACAAAAAATATAATATATTAAGATTTAATAACTAAATGATAAGATATTATTGTTGACAATAACAATAAGTTATGTAACTTTAAGTACTGTACTTATAAAATTAAACAAGATAAAATTATAATAATTATTAAATTATATAATTACTAAATAAGAAAATATAGTGAAGTAATCACCTAAAATCAAATAATAATAAAATTAAAGATTTATTAATAAAACAGGTATAAAATGAAAAAATCATGTTTAACTTATGAACT
This sequence comes from Agrypnus murinus, assembly GCA_929113105.1. Classification (NCBI taxonomy): domain Eukaryota; kingdom Metazoa; phylum Arthropoda; class Insecta; order Coleoptera; family Elateridae; genus Agrypnus; species Agrypnus murinus. The sequence goes on from OV816025.1 coordinate 218,972,988, forward strand.
GAATTTACATCGCATCTTATTTATATCATTTTGAGTAATGGATTTTGAAACTATCATTAAGCAATACACATAATACACAACGTAATGCTAAGTGTGATATAAAGAAAGTGTAGAAAAATCCAATGATAAAAAAAGGAAAAATGTATATGAAACATAGAAATTAAATACGAGGACCATTCTGAGATTATTCAAATAATTGGAAACTATATTAAATAGTTAGAAGCACAAAAGTGTAGGAGTATTTAAAGTTCCCTCCAATATCTACGCATTGTTAAAGACAACTTACTGAAATTGTCCTGTTGTTTGTTGTATATTGAAGTGTATTTTGGTTAATTCTTATACAATCGGTCTTTTGTGTTGGAATGGATGTAACCCCACACGAAACAACTGTTCTAAAACGTGCAACACTTCGTGAAGGATTTTAAGTATGTATTGCTGCGAATTTAAATATCCAGGACTACCTCCACCATTTGGTAAATACACGTCAACCTTATTTTGCGAATAGCGGGTATCTGAACAAAGCCTCATATGTGTTTTTCGTTACGTAATAAATTACATCAAATGTGAAATTCAAAATTCTACTTTTAAAGCCATTAGTGACATGTTCCTTCTAATAGACTAATATTAAAGTCGTAGGATATCAGCGTAACAGTGCTTTCGCCTCAACTTCATAACTCGTCTCATTGAAGCCTACTTCACAGCTATCACAATAGAAATGGTTGAGCAGGACTGCTACTTACATATTTATGTATAAGTATAAATAGAACCATAGAACGTCAAAGTACGCACAATAAGCAATTTCCAAAGTAATCAGGTTAGTCATGTCTCTATAATTGCTGGATGACCCTCGAATATGACTTATACAGGTAGTGTTGGAAAATGCTCGAGCATTTATTTTTGGAGAATATTCCCGGAGCACAAACGAGAAAAAACGAAAATAAACCCTCAAAAATGAGCAGGACTGGAGAATATACCTTTAACTTGCAAATATATACCCAAAATAAAGATAATTTCAAAAGTTCTTGAAATTTCTCAAAATGCTGAAAATTCTCGAATGTTCTCCAATTTTCCTTTGATTTGACTGCTGGAAGGTAATGTGTTGCAAAAACGTTGCATTCTGACAAACGAGCGGGAAACTTAAATGCTTTATATAGCTACATGCAGCACCACTGGTCGCTCGTAATTTACATCTCGAAAACAAAATCAGTATTAAATAAAAAGATACATACTTCGGAAATTTTTTACTGCTACGTTTTAAATGACTCTGAATAAATAGTGTTTTTCTTTCATCGTTTTATATACATATATTTGCAAGATAACCTCAAAACTTGAGTCAACGTCATTTATAACATTAATATGTTTTCATCAGAACAACAAACGAAATACTGGTGCCAATATAAGGCAGCGTTGTCACTTTTTCACTACTCTAGAAGCGTATAATTTATTCTAGAGAGATTTCTTTATTTTTTAGTGTTTACATAGTAATATTATTTTATTTTTACTAATAAAAAAGTAAACTTGAATGAGATTTCTGGTTAGAATAATTGTTTTTTTCGTCATATTTTCACGTTCTTCAATCCTACTCTTTTTCCACCTATTAGAATGAGATAAAGCTATCTTTTTCTTGTTGATTTTAATTAGAACTTTAGTCAGAGAACACTTTTAATCATGGCATGTTCAATTATATTTAGATTATAAGGTCAGGTATGCACCTTTACGGCTACCGGATATACCGCTGACCGCAAACACTTCGCTGACCGCGGACACTACGCCGACCATTAAAAAACTAAATTTTGCTACTGGACGCTTTGTTGACCGTGGATAATATGCTAACCGCGCAAGGTGTCCATTGCTTGCGGTCGACGTAGTGTCTACGGTCGGAAAAGTGTCCAAAACCGCCAGTCGATGTAGTACCGCATGCACAAGTAATACATGTTAAAAACTTTGCAAACATTTGTCACTATTACTATTTGTATAAACAAAATATAACAAATTTAAATAAAAAGTTCATATACAGGGTGGTCCAGACCACCCTGTATAACGGAAACCAAAACAGGTGCTTCCGGGCGGTAAACCAAATTTCTCGTCAATGATGCTTTCAAAGGCATGAATTGTGCAAATTATGCTTATAAAACTGTCTGTCTTTTGAACACCAGACGCCGACAGCAGTTGCAAGTAACACGTGTACATTTTGAGTGGGCATATGGTTTAAGATCGTTTAATTTCGGTTTTATTCTTGATTTTTAATGTTTTTCTTTATGCTCGTTTGTGCTGTATTCTTTTGAAAGTTCTCGAGAATTATTATGAGAACGTTCGCGAACGTGCTTGATTATGCTCCTAGCTGCTGCGAGTAACAATGTACATTTTGCGTGGGCATGCGGTTTAGGTTCTGTTAGTTTCGGTTTTATTGACGATTTTTAATATTCTTGTTTATTCTCGTTTGTGCTGTATTATTCTGAAAGTTCTCGAGAATTATTGTGAGAACGTTCGCGAGCATGCTTGATTATGCTCTCCAAGAAAACGTTCTTTTGATACGGTTTAGTCATGCGCGAATGTTCGCGAACGTTCTCATCAGCATTTTCAGAACCTTCTTTCATTTACAATACTATATACAGGGTGTTTCGAACTCTCGACGATTACCGTGGAAGATGATCTTTGATAGTTTGATTTATAAACCAACAATTCAAGTATAGGTTAATGAATACAAAGTTTGTATTTTTCTGGCGACTTTTACCTTATATTACTGTAAATGCTGCCGAAAATGATATAGTAATTAGATTGTACTACAATAATGGGTAATAGCAATTATTATTATTACTATTATTATAATTTGTTGCAATGTGATAGAAATATCAATGATGGTTTTGAAATATTTAACCTTCTTACTGAGACTTCGAAATATACGATTAATTGTTAATTATTAAGATTTTAACAAATGATTAATATTTTGTAAAAATTCTTAAGAAATGTTTAATAGTATTAAACACAGAGTCTAAAAAAGAGCAATAATGTAAAATCAGTAGCGTTCTATCTTTAATAGATATTTGTTAAATGTATTTTAAATATTAAATGCTTCTTTAAAAATATATTTAGGTACTAAATCTTTATTTTACATCAAATAATTTATATTTGAATCTTCATATTTCATACCTATTTAATATGTATTTTGACAAATATATAAAGATTTGACATATAAACGTTTTTAGGATATTAGAAAATTAATATTTATTTGATAAACATTTAATATACAAATAACACAACATAAAATCTAGCGTGATTAGAAACATTTATTAAATATTTCACTTTGCTGAAAATAATTACATTTAAACTTTATAATTAATACATAAACATTTAACATACATTTTGAAAAATATTTCCAATTTAAGATATATTATTAAATAAAATTGAATGTGAATTAAGTGATTATGAAATAAATTTGTGGCTCTTAAATCGATAATATCCCTAATCGGTAATCCCCTTAATCGGTATTTTCGAGTAGACCCCTACTTGTAAGTAGACAGAATCGAGATGTTGCGCTTTGCCTTAAAACAAGCAATTGAGTAGAAACAAAATAGTTCTGTCGAAAGCAGGAGTCCCAGACAAAGACATCAAGGAATTCTTCAGGTTGTAAACGATGCGGTTTTTATTAATTCGTAAACAGGGAATATTTAAGGGACGGTGGCACATTATTCTTAAAATAAATAAAGCTCAATTGCTTACTATTTTGGTACCTAAAATTTAATTAATATTTAATAATTTCCCTGATATGTATGTTTTTTAAACTACGAACAAAACCGTCAGAGAATATTGTAGTTACATTCTCCGTAATGAGTGTACTCGTTATTCCACAAAGAGCGATTAACTTAAACTAACTTAACTTAAAAATTAACGTCCGTAAGTGTTTTTCTTAAGTTGAATGCTAAATGAAGTCAGATCAACAAACTACACTAGTCCGCATTATACAGTATAAATAATACAAATGCTTTATCTACAAATTTATTTTAAGATAGTAAACTGCAGTAGTCCGCTTTATGCAGTATAGCGGTTACATCAAAACTTTAACTTATTCTATATAACAATTAGCTATTAATTGTTCATAATAATAGCGAGGTTACTATTATTATGAATTACTATTATTACTATTACTAGTATTACTATTATTGAATTTAGAAAAATCTAATAAAAGTTTACTAGTAATAATATTTTGTCTTTGTGATCTTATTTTAAAGTGGAGGGGCCAAATGCTTTGGATAATGCTATCTAAATACAAGTTATATTATATCGATTTGAAATTAGTATCATTGCTATAAAAAAATTAGATGAAAGAAAACTGTACGTTCTGTAAATTATTAAATGCTTTAAAAGACATAAGTGACCTTAATTGTATAGTATTTTATGTTTGCATAAATTAATATAAATGTATAAATAAATATCAGACATATTCAATGTTGTGAATTGATGCGAGTTGAAATTGAAAGTTATATAAAAACCAAACTTAGAGCTAATGGTTTTTTGGCGCCCATCCAAAATTGCATGTTAAAAAAATATCGTTAAAACAAAAGTCAAATATTTAAATCTTAAGCAAGAGTTAAAATAGTCAAAATAAACTTGTCAGAACCAGCTGATGCAGATGCATCATACTGGATAGATTTTATTTTAGATCCGAAAGCACTGCCCACAGCGTATCGTATGTCTTCATTGTATAGTTCGTGACAAAAATGCATTAACCACCTTATAATAACTAATACAGCGGGGAGTGTTGGCAAAATAAAAAAAGCATTTTATACATCACGTTATTCCTGGCAAGCACTCAACACTTACCCACACGAGCTTTAAATCAAATAGATCAAGGATGCAAAAATAAATGTTGGCTGTTTTCTGGTTGAAACCGCTTCATTAGAAATTATTATGGCTTTAAATGTATAGTCTATGACAAAAAAGCAGAAACTTTTTGAAAATAGATCTTATAAAAATTTATGAAAAGGTATGTAAATAAAACTAGATGAATGATATGTATCAGCTACTCTTTTGTTGACAAACTAAACTTATAGCGGTATACAATTCAAAAAGAAGCACTTCCGTTAGGAAATGAATATAAATCGGAAACGGTGTGTTTTCAGAGGTGAAGAGAAAAGGGGGGCATTTAATGACACCTTTATTGTCTGAAAACATGAAACGGTTTGATTTTATATGTGATTTGTATTAACACATTATAGTTAGTTCTGATGGGTTGTGCTTGTGTCGAGTGCTCTTAAAAGTGTTATTACTTTCTTTTTTATCATTTGAACGTGCTCGTGATTATTTTGCATACTAATTCTAAACGTTTAGAGTTAATTAGCGTATTGTGCATAATTACTTACAAAAATATCCATTCAATTTTATCAATAGAATGAGGTATTTTGTGATGTATTGTTTGTTACATAAGTAAATAACTAACAAAGCCGGAGGCAGCAAATTAAATTGTTACTGCTCTACACATATAATCATCAAAATGTTGATGTGAAATAAATTACGTATTCTAGTAGTCTAGGTATACCTAGGTAAATAATACGTATAAAACCTTCTCTGTCTATTTGCTAAAAAAAAACAGAGAAAACACTTTTGTGGTTCATTTCCAATGTCATTAGGATTATTAAATTTATCACATGATTAAAGAAGACACGTAAAACATTGAAATTAGTTTCAGTTCAGAATTCCTGATTTGAGGATGATTTTCCATTTTTAGCATTAATCTTTCAAATATGACAGTGTATGAAGTGTTTTGATGCGTTTTTAAAAATCGTGTTGGTAGAATTTATGCGGATTATGTACCTGATACATTTATAATTGTTTACATGAAATTTGAAACATATTTACGTGTCCTCTAGTGTACTTTTTTGTTAACGATTATACACTGTTTGTATCTGTGGTTTGTATTATCCAAGTATTAGTGACGAAACTATGACGAAGTAACATGTTTAATTATAACGTGTATTATTAGTGTTGATCAGAGGATTCGTATAAAGATAGAAGTGGATTAATAAACTAGTGGCTCATGGAATATTTGAAAGACCCCAATGATTTCTCTTTAGACAACTATAAATTGTTCCAATCATTAATTAAGTAAACATTTAATAGTGGCTACAACTTAACTATTATTAATTAATGACCACAATTAAATGGTTACTAGTATTTGTATCACAACAATTTTTAGTTAGACATATAATAAATATTATAAAACAGAAACGAGAGATAGAGATTGTATACACTTGGGTTCTCAAACATAAAATTGTTATATTATGCATTTACAATCTTAAATCTAAACTAAACAATATTTGTACCTATAATGGGGATTATTGTATTGGACTAAATATAGAAGTCGATTTTCCTGGGTTTTCTAATAGCGATTCTTATATTATAAATTTCATTTTCATTCATGTTTATTACTGCCAGGTATGTGAGTCTTCTTGGGTCTAATTGGTATCTAATAATTTATAATTTTTAAATCTAAGATAATTGGTCGAAAACAATTATAATTGTTAATAATAACTAATAACGTTAACAAATAATTAATAGTCAAATAGGCAATTTATCAGAAGTAATTGATTAAAAGGACAATTTGTCGAAAGGATAACTGAGCAAATAATTACTCCCGTTTTTCTGTTATATTTTTATTTTAATTCTATATATATATATATATTATTAATTAGCAGATAAATCAAAAACATTAACCAAAATATGTAACAATGTTAACAGAAACATGTGTTTTTTTGTTATATTTTCATGTTAATCTTATATACCTTGGGAACACCGGCTTGGATACCCTAATAAATAAAATGTTTTTGACTTATCTGAGGTCGAAATCATCCGACATGTAAATCTTAGTTTTAAATGGCGCATCCTTTTTACATTAAGATTTTTTACCCCCACTCCCCCTTTTTGCAATGACGTCATCGTCAATGACGCAAATCTGTTTCTTTTGCAAATTCTTCAAGAGGCAGTATGAGATTTCCTGATCTAACGTATTATTTTATAAGACTATGAACGTTTTAAGTTGTTAAGTGTAAAAACAACAATTCACAATTGTTAAGACATTTTTAAGAAAATAAACATAACAAAAATTAAAAAGAAAACACTACAATTATTTAATTAAGTGTTCAAATTAGGTTCCATTAACTCCTTGACATAAAACCTGTCGATAGATGAACTCATTTTTAACATTTTTAACATATCTCTGGTGTATCGCTCTGATTTTATTTCTAATTATTTCCTTTAAGGTATTAATAGAATTTGGTCGGTTAAAATACACCTTACTATTTAGGTAAACCTACCGGAAAAAATCTGGGGGTGTAAGGTCAGGTGATCGTCTGGCCACTCAATTGCCCAACGCTCCCTAATTTAACGATCTGGAATGATCTGGAAACGCTGTATTTAATATTTCCGAACATCAATACTATAATGAGGAGGTGCTCCATCTTGCTGGTACCATCAAGTATTATTAGGAAAGTCGAGTTCCTCATAAACGGGATATAGCACGACTAAGGATGGAACAAGATGGTCCCTTAGCAGCTCCAAATATATTATTGTTGTAGGGACGCTGCAGGCTTACTTTTGTAGCCTGTATTTTTTTACGGGCCAGGCCCATCACAGGCACTTTTCTCATGGGCATAAAAAAAAGTGCCATTCAGCCTTTAATTGAAAATCATTTTAATATTAAAGCTGGACAAATTCAAGAAGTTATTACAATTCTTATATTGTGCAACACTTTCATCAGAAAAGTAACTGATTTTTTTAGTGCTCAAATCTTTGGCTTTTAGAATTGGAATTAGCTTCTTCATGAATGTGTATACACAACAGCGTTGTGTTGCTCACAAACACTCTAAAATGAAGACTACGTGCACGTGCTTGGCTTTTCCTAAAGTATATAAAACAGGGGTGGATTGTTACTAGTATATACGTCCAATGGTGAGACTGTACTTCGTATTGCAAAACAAAGCTGTAGTTCTCTGCTCATTCGCATTATACAAGTGCTTCCATTTCATTCAGAGTATCTTTCATCAATATATAAACTGACGTCTGCATTTTGGCCATAAGGTTATGAGTTTTTAGATTTACTAGTAACTGTCAAAGATCTTTCACAAATTCCTCAACATCTACTACATCCGTCGACTTGTATACATTTTAAGATTTTTTTTCACCATTACACTTAACTGTAACTGTTAAGTATGGAAGTCTTTTAAATCCTATTATGCTTAAAGAAAGTAGGATGAGAGCTAATAGCATATGCTTACCTTATATTTTTCAAAATCAATAAAGATAATTAAATTCGGTCAAATAGGTGGCCTTAGTTATGATACAATATCTCAAAATTCCAATGAAATCTTGACAAAAAGTTTTTTGACTATGATCTCATGAATGTCCCATTCTGAAATTTTGTACAAATGCTTACAAAAGGTCTTTTTTAATATATATTTTTTGAAAATTTTCAAAAATGGCGTTTTTGAGGAGTAGAAAATATGTTTCTGTTAACGTAGTCATGATGTATATCATAAAAGAGCCCTTAAAAGGAGCTTTAAGATGAAACCAAGATGAGTTTTCTAGCTCAAACAGATGTTTCCATTAACTGAATAAATACCGCAGAAAAATTGAAGACAGCGGTGCAAAAAGTAGGCAACTCCATTTTTTCAAATGTTGCAGGAGAGTAAAAAAGCTGACGTGAAAGTAAATTTTGAACTTAGAAGATATTTTTCATTTTCACATGAAAGTTTATCTTATATCTTTCAATTTCTCGGAAATTATTCTTTTTTTGTCCCATACTAAAATAATTTTTCAGAAAAAATTGCAGTTAGTTTTTTTTAAACACGGTGCTCTATCGAAGCGGTAAAACCAGTATTGTTTCTACCAATCAAAGCGGCCTTCTTCACTTTACTAATATCACTAAAAACCCTAAAATGTATAAAATATGACGTCACTAAAGATAGCGAAGCCCATACACCAGGAGAACAGGAAATTATATGGGAAATTAAAGGCTAATTAAATGCCCTATTTTCAAATTTACGGTTCAGCTAGTTTTTCTAAAACCGCGGGCTTCGCTAACTTTAGAAAAAGTTAGCGGAGCCCACATCAAAAATCTAATGTAGAATGCGAAATTTAAAAAAGTAACCTATGGAGAATTAAAGGCTAATTAAATGCCCTATTTTCAAATTTACGGCTCAGCTAGTTTCTCTAAAACCGCTGGTTTCGCGAAAAGTCTAATGTAGAATGCGAAATTTAAAAAAATAACCTATGGAGAATTAAAGGCTAATTAAATGTCCTGTTTTCAAATTTACGGCTCAGCTAGTTTTTCTAAATCCGCGGGTATCGCTAGCTTTAGAAAAAGTTAACGGAGCCCACATCAAAAATGTAATGTAGAATGCGAAATTTAAAAAAGTAACCTATGGAGAATTAAAGGCTAATTTAAGGCTAATTAAATGCCCTATTTCCAAATTTACTGCTCAGCTAGTTTTTCTAAAACCGCGGGGTTCGCTAGGTTTAGAAACAGGTAACGGAGCCCACATCAAAAATCTAATATACGAGGGTGGTTCAAATATAAACCGGAATTTTTGAATAAACGCGCGAAGAAGTTAGTGTCGTTAAAGTGGCTGTACTGGATGTTAGATTGGTCTGTTACAAAGCGTAGAGAACAGCTGGGACCGCGTAATTTCGCTTGTCAGTGTAGTTTTAGCCATGAGTGAGAAGGACGTACCAGTGTCTGTTGCGCAACGCATTATTATTCGTTTTTTGGTCAAAGATAATGTAAAAACCGCGGAAATTTATCGGAAATTGCTCGAGCAGTTCGGGAATGAGTGCCTCTCCAAGACTCAAGTGTATGATTGGTGTTCCGCTTTCGAAATGGCCGAGAAGTGGTGACAAACAAAGAGGAAGGCGCGCCAGTTAAAGCGAAGGTTACACTGTCAGCGGGAAAGGTGTTGTGTACCGTGTTTTGGGACATGAGAGGAGTAATTGCGGTCGATTTTCTCACTGAACAACGAACTGTGAACGCGCAGTATTATAGTAACCTTCTAAAACACACGGTGAAACCTGCTTACAGATCGAAACGACGCGAGATTCCAATCCGAACTGCGATATTGCTGCAAGACAACGCCAGACCGCATACAGCTCGGCTTACGATGGAAACATTGCACGAATTGGGTTGGGAGACACTGGAACACCCTCCTTATAGTCCCGATTTGTCGCCATGCGACTATTATTTATTCGGTCCATTGAAAGAGGCACTTGGCGGACAGCGATTCAAAAGCAATGCGGAGGTAGAATCTTTCGTGCGCGAATGGTTACGTGACAAGCCGAAAGATTTTTACGAAAAAGGCATCCTAAAGCTTCCGGAGAGATGGCAAAAGTGTGTAGAGTGTGACGGAGACTATCTAGAAAAACTGTAAAACATTTCAGCTCTGTAACTTAATAATAAAATTTTTTACAGCAAAATTCCTGTTTATATTTGAACCACCCTCGTAGAATGAGAAATTTAAAAAAGTAACCTATGGATAATTAAAGGCTGATTAAATGACCTGTTTTCAAATTTAAGGCTCAGCTGTTTTTTTTTCTAAACCACGAGTTTCGCTAACTTTAGAAAAAGTTAACGGAGCCCACATCAAGAATCTAATGTAGAATGCGAAATATAAAAAAGTAACTTATGGAGAATTAAAGGCTGATTAAAGGCTAATTAAATGCCCTATTTTCAAATTTACGGCTCAGCTAGTTTTTCTAAAACCCCTGGTTTCGCTAGCTTTAGAAAAAGTTAGCGTAGCCCACTTCAAAAATCTAATATAGAATGCGAAATTTAAAAAAGCAACCTATGGAGAATTAAAGGCTAATTAAATGTCCTGTTTTCAAATTTACGGCTCAGATAGTTTTTCTAAAACCGCGGGTTTCGCTAGCTTTAGAAAAGTTAACGGAGCCCACATCAAAAATCTAATGTAGAATGCGAAATTCAAAAAAGTAACCTAGGGAGAATTATTGGCTAATTAAAGGCTAATTAAATGCCCTATTTTCAAATTTACGGCTCAGCTAGTTTTTCTAAAACCGCGGGTTTCGCTAGCTTTAGAAAAAGTTAACGGAGCCCACATCAAAAATCTAATATAGAATGAGAAATTTAAAAAAGTAACCTATGGATAATTAAAAGCTAATTAAAGGCTGATTTAATGCCCTGTTTTCAAAGTTAAGGCTCAGCTGGTTTTTTTCTAAACCACGGGTTTCGCTAGCTTTAGAAAAGTTAGCGGAGCCCACATCAAAAGTCTAATGTAGAATGCGAAATTTAAAAAAGTAACCTATGGAGAATTAAAGGCTAATTAAATGCCCTATTTTGAAATTAAGCCTTTAATTAGCCTTTAATTCTCCATAGTTTGCTTTTTTTAATTGCGCATTCTACATTAGATTTTTGATGTGGGCTCCGCTAACTTTTCCTAAAACTAGCGAAACTCGCGGTTTTAGAAAAACTAGCTGAGCCGTAAATTTGAAAATAGGGCATTTAATTATTATTAAAAACCCAGTCTACCACGACCCTTCAAACAGGACCAATTCTCGATATTTCGCTTCGCGTTTGAGATATCCACGATATCGTGGAGATATCAAAAAAAGTTATTGGAAAAAGTTGTTTAGAATTCAATTTTGATCCTTAGTAGCAAATTTCATGACAAAATTCACATTTTTAATTTTTCAACAGTAACCAGCATTGTTATTTGCTTGCAAACAAATTCTTAACTTCATCAACAACTTTGAAAATGTACTGATTTATTCATTAAAGTCACGGTTAAAATGTAAACATTCTAGCATAGCTTGATGAAACATTAATTTCATAATTAGAATTAATTATGTTTATTTATTAATTATTATTAACTTAATTTATTTATTATTATTATGAATTAACAGAATTTGTACCACATATTGGTCTATGCATCGCATCGGTTCATTTAAATTGCAAAGCTATACAATGTTTTAATATTGTTGTGTGCGGAATTTAATCCCATTTAATTGTGGACTGGAATGCCACAATGTTTCTGTTTAATTAAGGACTGAAAATCTTCAACCTTTTACCTGGAAATTTATTTCGCTCCTCCTGGGTTGCCGATAAGCTTCCGGGTGCAGCTTATTTGGTTAGGAAACTTAATAATATGTTTTACTTGTATAATAATAATAATAATAATAATAATAATAACACTTAACGATATTTATTAAAACAAGGTAAAAAATACGGTTAGTCCAAAGTTAGTTTATGGGAAGTTGCCTCATTGCCCTATACAACGCATGTTAAACACGGGCACGGAAAAGATTAATGGAAGGGGAATAGCGAGACGGCTACGTGACGACATTGGCGGCCTTTACTGCCGAATATATCCTGCATTAGTTGTATTAAAACGGTAATACTTTTTTCTGATTGAACTATTTGGCTAGAACAAATTAAGTGCCATTTAAAAAAGTTTGTGCCTTAATGCTTTCAGGTAAGTACTAAATAAAAATATAACCGAATTTCGCATTTGTAATCGTTTTAAAAGATAAAAATACTGTTACTTATATTAAAGTGATGAGTTCTTTAAAATGATAAAGAAATATAGATAAGAAATGAATAAAAAATAAATCATTTTTTTAAGTTCACGCCTACACTACGGGGGAACCAACATCTAAGTTCATCTGAACCCCATCTAACATGCAACACGAATACACACATCCATAGTTGAGGTGGCGGAATTTTCCAATTAGAAAAATCCCACCGCCCCAAGTGGGATTCGAACCCACGACCCTTGGAACACAAGTGATGCACTGACACCACTCGTCCACCGCCGGCTTAAAAAAATTATTATTAAAGAAAGGAATGATTTCATAAAAACAGTATTTAAATTACAAAACATACTAAGTAAAATTCAGTAAAAATGAATTGAATCCAGCTTATTTATATTGTGAGGTCGCTGATAAGAATAAATTACTTTCCGGTTAGCATTCTTTTATAGTTTCGTTCTTTATTTCATTTAGTTAAATTTTGGTAGATTTTGTTACTTATAATACACTGATTTTGATTGAAAAGCCCATTTTCTAAATTATTAAATTATACTTAAGTTAGAACTCATTTTTGATTACTAAGAACTAAGTGTGAAATAATATTACATGTTTTACTTATGATGTTAGATGTTCTTTGAAAATATTGTATATCAGCAAACTACTATAGGTACTTATAAGTGGTTATACATGTCCCCAGTGACGTCACGCTTCAACTGCTAGAAACCGTTCGTGAGACAACTTCCCATTCACTAAGCTTGCTTAGGTTAGGCAGCGACGGTACATAATATAAAATAATATAATTATACTTCAACCATAAATACATGAAATGAGTCATTTTCGTAATCACACCAGAATAAACAAATACGACCCGAGGTAAGATAAGATAAGAGTGCAATGGTTTATCAGACAAACTAGTTTTAATATTGCCTCAGGAATACATATCAATAATAAAAAGTGGGGTGTTCTATTTGAAATAAAGAAGTTGTAATACATTTTCGGTGTAACCAGAAGTATCAGAAATCTGAAATTATTTTAAAACTACTAAATAGTACTACCCCTACACCACCTACTCCAAGCCGAGTTGTATTAAATTCTATTAGACGATTATTTCTTTGCACCGCCACGTCAGCATTCAAAATTCAGAATTCAGGTTTTTTTAAATTCAATATTTGAAGGCAGGTATGAATGACCCCCCCCCTCCCAAATAGAATTCTATGAAACTTAATGAAGTAGGTGCAAGGACAATACTTGACTCTAGCAACAAGAAACAGTTATATGGTTATCGTTAGACACAAAGAAATCTCAGAGATAAATTGCGGAGTGGCCTTCTTCAATCAAGGACCATTTGTGTGGTAGCTACTGGAATTGAGAAATATATGTATTACTAATAGATACGACCATTAACGGGAACACATCGATGCTATTCGCTGCGTCCCTAACAAACTAACGGTTCTCAATCTTTCTTCTCAGTAACTAAAATAAATTTTATTAAGGCAATGGAGACGAACCGAGTCTAGGTAAAAACGTCAAAAACAAAAACACCGAATGGTCAAAAGGCTGAAAGGTCGAAACGTCGAAAACAATTTGGCCGAAACGTAATTCGGTCAAAAACAAAAAAGCTGGAAATAATTTGGCCTTTTAGACGTTCTAATTCCTTCTTGACAACAGAACCCCCAAAATTGACCATATAGTTCTTTGATTCTTTACTTGCTATATCAGACCGAATCCCGAAGTGTGATTCTTGTTCGTAGCGTGCAATTTTCTACTACAACTAACGTAACCTCCAAAGTCGCTAGCCCTTCTTGAGTGACGAAATCTCAGCCATTAGTGATGGTGTAGCATTAAACGCTCCAAAGTACGACGTCGATCGAATTCCGACGTGTGGTCCGTTATACGGAACTGCAGACGCGAAGGAGCGGTAAAAGGGGTCCCGCTCCTAATAAAATTTACTGTAGCAACAAGAAACAACCACCTTGTAGACCAAAAAAGAGATTTCGGGGAAGAAATGGCAGGGTGTATGTGGTTTTGCAAAATAAAAAATAAATATGCGACAAAATATATAAATAAATGACCATTACTTATATTATAGAATGTCAGTATTTTATTCCGCAAACAGCTACTTCGTAAATCAAGAAAAATTAGGATATAAAAATTGCGGGGCGCCTGTTAATAAAAATAAAAATGAGGCAACTACATACTATAAGGAACGGGGCTCGTATACCTCTGTTAGCATTATATTTTATAAAAGTAAAATCCTGATTTGGCATATAAGGATCGGGAGATGTGGACTTTTAAGGGCTTGTTAGATTTTAACCAGAACTATATCTGTCATATGTAGTTTTTTGTTTTTTTTGCCATTTGTTCAAAATTTCTTAATGTCCGACTGTATAAGGCTTTGTATAAAAAAATGAAGAGGTAACTTTCATGAAATTGTTAAATGCTACTTATTTCAGTAACATTTTTGATAATCCCAATCGTCAGGTAGATATTGGGGTAAACAACATTCATACTTTACTTAATTTCCTACTATATATTACATATAACAGTGGTTTTCAAAATTCTGGTTGCCAAGGCAAACCTTGGAACATTTCAAAACTTGTAAAGAAGACAGTGTGATCACACGAAATCTATAGCCTCTTTATTTTCAAATAGTAGCGACAACGATTCATCTCGTCGCTGGGGCAAAAGCAACGATGTTGGCGATATTGTATGTTACCAGATTTGACATTTCGTCTTACAATAAATCTTAGGTTTAATAATAATGAAGCACAGAATCTTTCACAATTTAACATTAATTTGATAATGGACATTCTGTTCTACAGAGTCTGCCATAAAATTGGATCCAACTGGGATATTTGTTTTAATATTCTGATTACAAAAAACTTTGTGTGGCAATCACTTCTGCTTTCAAAAATACTTAAAATACGCCTTGTGAAAGTTGATAAGTGACATTGACACAAAGTAACATCTGTCAAATTCGCTATTTTAAAAACTCCTAAAAAATGACCTTAGTTGCTTATACAGCATTTTTCTCTTAATAAAATCTTTCCATATTTTAACAAATAAAGTCATTTTTTCGCCGATTTTAAAAAACAACAGCGAATCTAACAGATACCTAATGTCACCTGTCAACTTTGACATGGCGATATTCAAGTATTTTTGGAAGCAGAAGTGATTGCCCCGCGATTGAACTTTTTTCCAATCAGAATATTTTCTCATATGAATTCAACTTTATGGCAGACACTGTACTATAAAAACGATCATATTAATATAATCTATAAATATAATATTTAAATATAATATATAAATATAATATATAATTTAAACAGCGCTTTATTAAATTTTGCATGTAGTAATTTTTTCTTTATTAAAGTTTGTGTCAGTTTTGCTCTAGGATGTCAATACTATTCGAAATAGAGGGGCTATAACAAAATCTAAAGTCACTATATCTAATTAAACGACGCCATATTGGGGCGAAAGAAACACGAAATTGTTCTTTATTTTTATTCTGTATTGAATTTAATCAAATCCACGTTTAGTTTAAAAGGTTCTTTACATAACTGTTGTTCTGAAAATTTAAACCTCTAATATGTTAAATCCGTGAAATGTGATTTTAATTTGTCCATTATTAAATTTCATCTGCCCCAATATGGCGGCGGCTTGCAGTACTACTCTGATCTGCCAGCATGACCTGACTAAGTAGATGTAGTGGCTCTAACTAAATCGACATTCACTTTTCATTGCATAAGTTACATAAATCCATTTTAAAGTTGAAGATAAATGATCAGGTTATAAAAAGATATGTCTATGCGAACGTGTGTTTATAAAATGGCATCAAGCAGGTAAAAACTTAATAAAATCTTATTCCGCAAAAAATCTTTCTATAAATGTGTACTTACAATCATCAGCTACTACATACAATCAGCTACTAGTTTATTGATCTAAAAAATATATTTTCAAATTCAATTTTGTACTAACTTTTTTTGAAAAAAAAATTATTTAGTATTAATAAATTACATTAACAATAAAACAAATAATAAAACCATAGGCCAAATAATGAATTTTGCATGAATACGACGTTTCTCCTAAACGTAAATTTAAATAAAAAGATAATAATACAAACATTTAATAAATTTAAAATAAAAATCTTAAACGTATGTGTATTTACTAGCTAAGTTTGAAATGCTTTACGTCAGTGTTCTAACCACTAGCTAGCTGCTTGTGTGTTCGTAAGATACAAGTAGCAGAAAACCGCAGAAAGCGATAGTCGTGGACAGAAGAGCTAATTAATTATGGGCAGAAAAATTAAGGGCATTCTTAAGAATTTTTAGCGGCCTCGCGCCCTCCAACGGTACCGCGCGCCATGATTTGGAAAGCACTGACATATAATATACTAATATTCTGATATGGAAAAATAAATTTGCATAATAATTGTCAGGACAAGTTAATCAAGAATTAAAATTGCTTTGATAATATTTAAAAATATTTGTAGGTAGAAAAACATCAGTAATTACTTCATTAGCTTTTTTTAATAAGCCTTAGATTATATTGTAATTATTTCTAGTTAGATATTAAAAAGCTAAGTATAGTGCACAAGCAAGTGCTATGTTTTTAAGAAATGTTAAAAGTTACAAATAAAAATACATATTGAATAAAAATATACTCCTTACTAACATTAATATGCAAGGAAAATTGCGCATAAGGTAAAGTAAATGAATTTACTTTTTGTTACTAATGTAATGTAATATCAATATCATAATCAGTACTACTTTTAACATTTTAGGAATTCAATCTTAGCACTATATTTAACGGTGTCTCCTAACCACACATTGTATTTGACTAATTGCCAATACGTATTTCGGTAACGATGTCGTTTCACAATTTTGAAACTTAACTTTTTTATATTCTATATAACTAGTAATAACTCGACATATTTTTTTTCAAAATTTCTAGTGCCGCTGTTAGCGAGATATTCAATTTACAACTTTGAATTTTTCTGTCCTTTTCTAGTGCAACAACGTCATAGTCCTCGAATGCGCTGTATTAAAACCTATGTATCTTGAATAGTATGATGACGTCAGCGGTGTAGAAATGGACGGAAAATATTTAAATTTGAAATTCATATTATTAAGTTATCGTAATGCATTTATTGATTTTATGTGGACCTGTGCATTAGATAACAGTTATACTAATAAAATATACAAGTTATGACAAAATTTAAATTCCATGCAACGACCCTATTAGTCAAATACAATGTGTGGTTAGGAGACACCGTTAAATATAGTGTTGTGATAAACCACAGTCCTTACAATCCATTATTAGAAGATTCAATCTTAATCATCAATTACGAATCAGTTACAAAATAACCTATAAAACTAACACCAACACTTTTTAATTTTTATTCAATGCTAAAGACAAAACACAAGATATCATGAAATCCGGCATTTACCGTTTGAATTGTTCTTTTTGTAACTCGGTTTATATTGGCCAAACACTTAGAAATTTCGACATAAGATACAAAGTACACGTACGTCTTATAGACTTAAACATCCAGAAAAATCGAATTATGCCAAACACATTTTGAAACAGAACCACCCAATGACACATCAAAACAACATTAAATTCTTACATTTTTGCAATAACAAACACAAATTAGACATTTTAGAAGCTTTTGAAATATACAAACATAACCGCACAGTACCTTTAATGAATAAACAAACTGAGCTTAGTAATTCTCCTTTATTAGAAGTGTTACATTTAGTTTTTGTTATGTATTGTATCTAGTTACCTATTTTCTGTATGTATTTATCCTTAGCAACGTGTTTGTTTATCAATCTTATCTATCTTTGATAATGACATTTTAATGTCGAAACAATATTGTCAGGTTAAGATAAACTAATAAAACTTGTGAAACTTTGAATTAATCTTTTAATTTGATTATATTTCATACGAATCTGACGGTTTCTCAATTTTATGCGGCTTCCACCAAACTGTCTTTTTATAGAATTTAAGAGGAGAATTCACGTGGCACTTTAATAGTGTATTAAAAAAAAACAAGTTTTATAGACATGATCTTAGCGCATGCATCCAGGTTTAGAATATGAACCACTTGCGGCAAATTTTATAATGGACAAGTGCGCATAAATTTTTTATGCAACGTGTATTGTATATTATTTTTAGTAGTATTTATAAATCTTTTGCTTTGCTTGCTCTATTTCCATTCCAGAATATTTTATTGTCATATGCTTTATCTATAAATAAATTTAGAAGAATTATTTCACCGTTTTTCCACGAATTCATTTTAATATGCCAGGACAGTGTAGGTTAAATTCTTTCAATAGTTTACTACTATAAAGAAATTGTTCCAAGAGTTATTTCCTCCTTTTTAAATTTCCACGAATTCATTTTAATATTCGAGGACAATGAATGAAGGTTAGTAAGTAAAAATGTGTGTTAAATTCTTTCAATAGAATACTACTATAAAATAGTTCCAAGAATTATTTCATCCTTTTTAAATTTCCACGAATACATTTTAATATTCGAGGATAATGAAAAAGATTTGTAAATAAAAATGTAGGTGTAAATTCTTTCAATACAATACTAATACTCAAGGGCGTACCTAGGATCTCAACTAGAGGGTGGGCAAAGTGAAACACGACGATTTCTTACAAAATAAAACTCAAACCTGTTGCAAAACTGTTTTTATTATTCGCTAAGAAATGCATACTAGTTCGAATCCCGCCCCGCCACACAGACGCATCAATTTGAAGAGGGCTTTATTCTCTTTTTTCTTAATAGTGGGGCAGCTATCACCTTTTCCCTCGCTGGGTACGCCCCTGACTAAGGCAAATCTATTCTTACAAATAAAACTATAAATATTTATAGCAATAATTTAAAACTCAAAGTGGAAATTAATTATTACATAAATATAATTATGTGATCTCTTCTTACATTCACAACTGTTTATTAAACTGTGTAACAAATATTAATAAAGTGATATTAGTAATAAAAATAAACAAAAGTTTTAAATAAAATATAGATTTTCTATATAGTTAATTATTAAATATGTATAACTAAATAAGATCCTCGTTAAGGAACTACACCCTCTCAAACCCCATCGTGCTTAAATATTACATTTATAGTATTTAAAAAACATTTTAATGGTCATTTATTGTTACTTTATAATTTGTAATATTACAGTATGCGTTTTTATTTTAATTTTATTTAGAAAATTTTATTTAATGTAAATTAATTACTGATTACTTAACTTTTTAATACAACTACTCGACTTGACATAAACATACATTAAATACTCAGGGTGTGTGAGTGTGTGTCATTAAAAATATTTCTCGTGATGTTAACTATGCAGCCTGATCTAGTGACGACAACGGGCCAAAGCACGAGACCGGCAAGATAAAAATATTTAATTGGGGAACTACTACCATGTGATTCCACGATAAATAAATAAACACATTAAATAGAGAACGCAATGGGAATTTAAAATAGCCATCTAGATTTATAATAAATTAAAATTTATGCAATTTATCTCAATTTCAGAGAAGATATATTACATGACTAGACATAATTTAAAATTTTATTATATTTATTAATATAATGGAATTCTTTACATTCTAGTAATTAAAAAATAGTATTAATAATAATAATTAAAGAGACTTTTAAGTTTGATTTTCGTAATAAGACATGTGAGTGCACCAATGAAGAAAAATGGTAGGAAGAAAAAGAACTAAAAGTGAAAACAGCAACATTAAGAAAATTACAAGCCGAGAACTCAAGGATGTCGAAGAACTTGTCCTTCCAGCAAGCAAACTGAAATTCTGTAGTGAACAATTACAAAATCTTAATTATATCTTCACAAAAAATCTACTACAGGAAGCAGATCCTGAATTTAGTAAGCAAATTCATTCATCGTGGTTGTTATTTTAATAATCTCATCAATACTAATTTTTGATTCTAAAAATAAGAAAGCACATTTTTCCTGAAAGCTGCACCCACACCTTAATTGTAGAAACTTAAAAAGCTCATTTTCGTTTAATTATGCTGATTTCTATTTTTATTAGTTCCTTTGGGTGATCTTTGGAAAAGCGACAAAAAATGGCGAAATTATTTTATTTGTAATGAAGATGCGCACAAAAACATATATTTTGAATATACGTACGAAATTTTATATTTAGTTAAGGAAATTCTGCCAAATCGAACAACTTTGTTTTGTGAACATTTTCTTTTCAGTTAAATTATACTGAAAACTATTAATAAAATCGTTGAAATGTCAAAGGTCACGACTAAATTTAATTTCTTAGCGATCTAACATAAATGTTTTTGCTTTTAAGCTCCGATAATAAATTATTAGAAAATTTATTTGAAGTTTACGGTTCCAGCTAGTACCAATCAGAAATAGCAAATGAAATCTCCGAATCTACATTTTTAATCTCAAATATACTACTGTTTATTGCATATAAATTTAATATTAATGAAGTTTATTTATTAATAAAAATTAATAAATAATTACCTCTATTAAGATTATTTTAAACATTGGCATATTTGTTCGAAAAGTAGTGAAAATCTTTCATTTGCATTAATCTATTATTATGAAATTGTTGATTAATGATGCAATAATGAAACCAATCTTTTAACCTTTGGTGTTAAGAAAGATACAATCTTGTTTGTAAATAAGGTATCATCATAATATAAACAAAAAAGAAAATTGTATATCTAATTTTAAGATAATGCTTGATGTTACAAATATTCTTGATATGAACCGAAACTAAAATAAGTACTATATCTACTACGTGATTCAAAATGATTGTCTGCAAGTTAAGAATTCAGCAGGCCCAACCACTATTTTCAAACTTTATAATTGTATAATACAACTTCTGAAGTGTTACACATAAATTAGTTTTAAATGTTAATTTTTCAATATTATAATCTTTAGCTTTTTTATTTTTATTAGCTTTATAATTTAGTAAAAACAGCAGTAGCAAAATTATACAATACGAGTGTATTGTATAATTTTTACATTTACATTTTTTACTGTAATTGCCCCCAGTAGAACACTGGCTCATTGACTAGCTTGTGAACATGTTTTTAATCGTTTTGCGAATGACACGAATGACACGTTTTGACACGTTTATATGGTTTTTACAGGAATTTCATGACGTCATAGCATTCTTAAAATATTTATGAATTAAACACGCTAATGACCAGGTGGCCCATTTTTCAATAAAGCCCGCGAAATTTGAAAACATCCAATTAATGCGTGCACTTTACCCCTAATTTAAAATTTAAATAAATTTAAATGTTCCTGTTATTAACAATTAATTAAACACATTAATTGATTTAAGACCTAAAAATTCTAAAACTATCAAATAAGATTTTGACGTCATAGTATTCCCGCGAAATCTGATAACATCCAATCACAGAGATTATATATTACAGTCATTCTTGACATCATAGAATTTCAATTAACGGATATTATTTTGTCATAAAATATTGTTTTAATTATAATTTGAATTATAATTATTATTTATTAAAATCGATATTTTAAAAGCCAGAGTTAAACTAAAGAGAAACTTTATCAAAAGTCGTTAAAAAGATTTTTTCAACACAAAGCTTCAGTATAGTGTTTAAATTATCAAAAAATAACTGGACAATGAAATCCTTATAAAAATTTAAAAAGTTGGACAAAAGATAAAAATATAATTATTAAACAGCATTTACTATTTCATCACTTTGAAAACAAAATGTTCAATTTAACACTAGATGATTTTGGACTTCCGGTAACTATCTTTTATTATTTAAGTTTTTTATTGAAATAGGTAGTCTATTAAAAAACTTGGCGGATGATTTATAGTATGTTGAAGATTTGTTGTGGAAATTATTAAAGTAATTAAATCAGGAAATTTGGGGTTTAAAGAATATGGAAAACTAAGTTTTTCCTTTTTTATGATAATATTCGTGCTATATGAAAGAATCGAACTATCTTACTGAAATTGACAACATTCTATTAATTCATTTGCAAACTGGTTATGATACCTGTACAGAAAGTTAATAAAATTGATTTACATTATTTTCCAGTGAACCGTTTAGTTTTTTACGATTGTTTAGTTTTAATGCAGATAAACCTTTTGGTAAGGTCAAGTAAAGTTTTCAGAAAAAAGAAAATTAAAGTGCATCGTTTTTAATAAGGTTTTTTTGTCGAAAATTAAAAATAGAGTTGCAAATTAAGTAATTTTGCTATTTCATCACTTTGAGAGCAAAAATTCTTCTATTTAACAAAGTTTTTGTCATGTGGATAATTTTTTGTTGTATACATTAATGCTACAAATAATCTTTTCAACATTGCAAACAGTGAATATACCAGTTCAAATTATTAATTTGTTTAATTTAAGATATTATTTCGCGCGGAATTAGCATTTTTCTTAGTATGAATGAATTTTTCTTCAATTTACGTAAAAAAAGAAAAATAAAAAAGTGTTTTCATTATCATAAAGTTCATGATTTAAGAACAAATAAAATTTATAAAAGCAAATAACAGGTTGAGATTTCTATACAGTGTCTATTTTTTTAATATTGACAATAACAAATAGAATAATTAAATGTATGTTTGCTTCTAGTAGTTGAACTGCGTGGTGTACTGAAAACTGCATTTAATACTTTGCATATCATCTATCCTTAGCTTTATTAGCCTTGTCTGGTTTTGATATCTTTAAAAATTAATACTTCTACATTTTTATTAAATATTACTTCTACTTTAATATTTTTTTTGATCAATTAAAACTGTATTGTTGCATATTGTGTCGTTGTTGTATCTATCTATTCCTTTTTCACCAATTGTTTAAATTATCGTTGAGTGATGTTAATGTTTAATATTTTTTCTCCTTTTCAGCTAAAGCTATTTCATTAGCAAAATCAGTAACCGAAAGGTTGATTCAAAGACTTCTTTGTGGAGTTGGACTACTGGATCCTAGATTTTCTAGCAAATTCCTAGTAGCCTTACATGATCCTCATAATAATGTAAGTAACTAAAAACTATAAATTGCACACCTTTACTTTTTCTAGAACGGCACTTATTATGAATTGAACGTATTTTTACTAACTGATTCTTATAATTGACCTTGTTGATTAAATGAAGTATCCAATCTCAAATACTTTAAACTTTGTCGATCTATTAACATCTCGTTTGAATCCTCTCTAGTTTAGTTCGTCAGTTAATGGTCAATTCTGCACTCTTACTATAGTAATATAAAATAGATTTTTCTCATCCACGGTTTAACAGGATCTCAAAAGATTTATTAGAATGCGCAGGCGCATAAAGTACATATCCTATCTACTTCCGACAAACAGTTTGGAAGTATCTGTTTAACTATGGTTCGTTATTGCATACACCTAAAGTTTGTTACCTTAGAGAACGTGACAGACACGTTATCAATTCTGCGCGAATATGGCGGACAGAGTTCAGCTGTTGCCAGTGGCGTAACAGCTTCGCGAATATTCTTGTCGCTGTTCAGAAATATGTTGTAGCTAGACAACGAAAGTACACATTCACAAATTCATTTGTGCGCATGATAACGAGTGGAATCATTCCCTAAGGTAATGAACTTTACTATACCAACAGCTTCAGGTTAAGTCCCACAATCGAATTAAATACTCAAGTAATCAAACCCACACCAATTGTGATTTGTGATTGGATTAGCAAGATAATAAGATCGGAACCGAATTTGACTTTACCAGTAAAGGTTCAATAAACTGCTGACTTCTATGCAATAGTAATGAGCATAGTAATTCTAATGAGCAACTGCGTGCGTGTCAAGTTTGCTGAGCTAGCGATTCTGACGCGCGTGTCAGTTTGCTCAGAAGTAAATTGGACGATAGGTGTCAA
This sequence comes from Agrypnus murinus, assembly GCA_929113105.1. Classification (NCBI taxonomy): domain Eukaryota; kingdom Metazoa; phylum Arthropoda; class Insecta; order Coleoptera; family Elateridae; genus Agrypnus; species Agrypnus murinus. The sequence continues at coordinate 218,997,412 of OV816025.1, forward strand.
GGAGGCCACCCTTGGAAACCAAAAAAACGCCGAAGTTTCCAGTGGCAGTGGCGTATGGAGGTAGGGGGTTAAATTGTAGCCAGATCCTTTAAATTAAAACACTGGATATATAAAATGCTCAGTCAGGTAAATTCGGAAGGCCGACAAAAAAAACCAGTAATAAAAGTAAACTAAACTTTTTTTTATACAACGTAATAAACCAACAAACCAGGATAAACTTCGCATAAAGCATTTTTAATGTGTGACAATAACTTCTTCCAACAAATCTTCAATTTGGTCAATGTCAAATTTTGATAACATTACTGCTGTAAGTGAACGGTCATTATCATATGCTTAAAAAACGTTAACACTGTTAGCAAATAGTATATTAAAGTATTAGTTTCATAAGACACGTTTTTAGCGCACGCGTCCGAGTCTAATTAGGACAAGTGCGCTAAAACGTGTTATGAAACGAATACTTTATACTATTTTTTCTATTTGCGTTAGTTCGGTATTAAATAATTAAAAAGATTACTTAGTTTTAAATAAAATTTGTTAGGGATATTTTGGTAAGTAGCATAGCAGTTGGCAACACTAGAAATTATACAATTTTGTTTTTTACATATCCTTGCAAACTTTAGGTAATCCGCGCGACGTAGAAATTCCCATTCTTATCTCCTACCTACACACAACGCCCGCTAAGCAGCAGGACCTCGTTCAAATTTGCCAGGTGTATTATACGTACTGTTGAAAATTATTATAAATTCAAAGTAGAATGTATGCCAATATATTTGTGACATAAATAATTGCTACTTAATGAATTAAAAACTTGGATGAAATAAGAATAATTATATTTAATTTCATAGAATAAATACCTTGTTTGTTAAAGAAATTAATGCGAGTTATAAATGCAATAGTATTTTCAGCAAAGAATGATTTTTGTTAACCAAAATAATTATTCATTGGATCTTTTGGATATTATAACTTATAAGGTAAAGATATATGTATAATTTTATAAAATTTAATTTTATTACGTTAAGTTTATCGTGAGCTATTAATTGCAGATACACAATGCATCCTTACGATGTCAGTATCAAAATTTACAATTTCGTTAATAATAAAGTAAAAACTGTTACGCCCTTATTAAGACTAATTATTATGCGGCGCATTTATGTAGCCTGCAATACTAGTTTTGCAAGCGTTGCATTCCAGTTATAAGAGTTCACTGCGTAAATAACATAAGTTTGACATTCTAAGAACAGCTGTCTAACAGTGATATCAACTTTAAAAAATAAAATGTTACTGTTTCCAGTATTTTAAAGAATTTCGTTGGGACACGCAAAATGCGTGTCCTAATGAAGCCATTAGGACACGCAAATATAAAAAATTAATTAAATTGTTTTTGCATCAATAAATATTCATCGTGATATAATAATTAAGTGTAACAGACGAAATACTGGAAGATACTCGCAAAAACCGGTTTCAGGACGGAAAGACGGTTTCACCTACGTATATGAAAAATACATATATCTATCAGGTTATTTTACTTTAATTAATAAATTGATTAATATTATATCTTCACTTTAGTAACTTTAGTAACCATGAAAACATTCTGCCTACGCCACTGATGGTTTCCGGTACATGGTTTTACTTTTCTTAAATGCAACATCGATCTCCAAATTTTCTAAAAGATTAAAAGACTGAAAATTAGAAAACTTCTAAAACATTATATGAAATTCAGTGAAGTCTCAACCAATAAACTTATTACCATAGCCAGAGAATACAATACTTTTTATTTTATTCAAATAATGGTAACATAAGGCCGGGAAGGTGCTCTCTTGTGATATGCAAAACAGCAATCGGAAGATATTAAACCACGTTGTGGAATAAATAAAAGCTATTAACTCCAAGTTTAATCGAATTCACGAGTCGCCCAGACTAAAATGATAAAATCATATTATATATACCTTGGTTTCTTTTTGCTGATATTTAAGTGATACTATACGTTATGATAATACCATATGTTATACATTTTTCTTTATATTACGGTAAATCGTTCGTGTTGCCTAACCTAAAGGTATAGAAAACTTACATTTTCTAGGTATCAAATCTCGAGTATACAGACCTTGAAAATTTTCAAGTTGTCAAAATACTACAACTTTCGAAATATATAATTTAGAAATTCTTATTTTAGGATTCATAGTTTCTAATTTATAGAATATTAAACCATTTAATGCTTTCAAGTTTCCAATTATGGGCACTTATAAATCCTGATAAAGTCTGACATTTGCTGACTTCAAAAGCTTGCGATTTTTAAGATTTTCAAAGGTCCAAAGTTTCAGAATATTTAGAGATTTATGAAATATAATATAAATACAAAGATTAGTTAAAGTTTCACAAGTTTTATTAATATCTTAACCTGACAATATTGTTTCGACACTTTGTGTTATTATCAAAGGTAGATAAGATTGATAAACAAACACGTTGCTAAGGATAAATACATACAGAAAATAGGTAACTAGATACAATACATAACAAAAACTAAATATCTAACACTTCTAATAAAGGAGAATTACTAAGCTCAGTTTGTTCATTCATTAAAGGTACTGTGCGTTTATGTCTGTATATTTCAAAAGCTTCTAAAATGTCTAATTTGTGTTTCGGGCGAAATAATGAAGTTTGGTTTCGCTGCACAGTATGTGGTAAATGGATACACCAACAATGCACTGGGGTTGACAAAGCTGCAGGGTATATTTGCGACTTTTGTCAATAATTAAAATATATTATATTACCTACTTAAATCATTAATAAAGTTACTTTTATAATCAATATAGCAAACTGTTTAGCCATAAAATATGTGAGCGCCATTACCCACCAGCAGGTGGGTAATTCCGCTCACTAACAGGTTTTTAATTTTTAATTTTTTTTTTGTTCTTTAAGGTTCAATTAAATTTGACATAACCTGAACACTAAGTAAGGTTTTGGCAACATTAACCCATAATTACAGCCTAATTGTGCTTACGGTTTAGAATATATACATTATTTTGCTTAAGTGGGCGCCATTACCCCTCCCTCCCCTACAAAATAACCTATAAAACTAACACCAACACCTTTTGATTTCTATTCAATGCTACTAGTTAAATACAATGTGTGGTTAGGAGACACCGTTAAATATAGTGTTGTGATAAACCACAGTCCTTACAATCCATTATTAGAAGATTCAATCTTAACATCAATTACGAATCAGTTACAAAATAACCTATAAAACTAACACCAACACTTTTTAATTTTTATTCAATGCTAAAGACAAAACACAAGATATCATTAAATCCAAACACTTAGAAATTTCGACATAAGATACAAAGAACACGTACGCTCTTATAGACTTAAACATCCAGAAAAATCGAATTATGCCAAACACATTTTGGAACAGAACCACCCAATGACACCTCAAAACAACATTAAATTCTTACATTTTTGCAACAACAAACACAAATTAGACATTTTAGAAGCTTTTGAAATATACAGACATAAACGCACAGTACCTTTAATGAATGAACAAACTGAGCTTAGTAATTCTCATTTATTAGAAGTGTTAGCTATTTAGTTTTTGTTATGTATTGTATCTAGTTACCTATTTTCTGTATGTATTTATCCTTAGCAACGTGTTTGTTTATCAATCTTATCTACCTTTGATATTAATGACACAAAGTGTCGAAACAATATTGTCAGGTTAAGATATTAATAAAACTTGTGAAACTTTAACTAATCTTTGTATTTATATTATATTTCATGATTATGGAGTTCCACAAAGTAAGGCTGGAGACAGTAAACGCTTTAGAGATTTATGATTACAAATTCTCAGTGTTTGCATAATTCTGTTCAGATTCAGTTTTGAGGTTTTAAAGTTTCAACGACTCAAACTTTGAGATTTTTATAAGTTATGAAGTTTCACAGATACTATATTATCACTGTATATTAGATGTTTCAAAAGTGTTCAACTATCATATATTCGGTATAGTAAAGTTACACAATTACAGGTAGAATCTCACCTTTCAGGACTTAATAAACTTAATGAACGGTAACCTATAAAACGAGAAAATAAATTTTTTGAAAGCATACATTTCGGATTTCAAAATAAAGGTTAGATCTTTATGCTAGGAGTGTTGAAATTTGCATACCAATGAATTAATCGTTACAGCTGTTTACCTATTCCTATTTTAACAGTCCATTAAAATCATTTTTGGTGAATAATACAGTATCTAATTATTTCATAACTAATGGCTCTTAATGTCGAATGCTCCCGATTAACATTAAAAAAACCTTTATTAAAAATTCCTATATATACCTTCCTACAATATGTTAATATATCAACCACATTATTTTGATTGTAGCATTTTTAGAATAAATTTAATCAGAACGCATTTAAAACTAAAATATCGTTTAGATATTTATTTATTGATATATCTTTTAGATTTAGTGTTAATTGAAATTAATTCTAATTAAATAAATAAAACTTTTACAGAACTTTTTATATCACTGTGCTTGCTGTATTATGTATAAAACACTACTTAACTGTACATTAGGTTGCCTATATGTAGGCTGAGAAATTAAAATTTTTTACTATAGAATCAAAAGTTTAAAACACTGAAAATAACAGTACATATTTAAATTTGCAATATCTATCTAAATTAACTGAATGTTTGTTAAGAAGACACATGCTCTTATGAATTCAATGGAGGATATGCGTATTTACAAGAACTTTTTCCATTTATCAGTTACAGAAACTAGTTGCGTACACTTTTCAGGCTAAACTTATAACAACGTTAACTAAAGTTTTAAGTATATGTTTAATAAAATACATTTAAATAAATCACTAACAAAAATAAAATATTATTTTTTCTCATTTCAACAGTAGCAGGACGTTTAATATAAACGGGACATAGTGTGCCTTGCATGTATGGAGTGTTTGTTCATTTTAAAATTATGAATAGCTGCTTCCATTTTTGTCCTATCACGAAATTTTAGTATCACGCTTAGAAAGCATGCTCTTTTAACGTCCTTTTTTTTGAGAACTACATAGATATACAGTACCTTTCTAACTTTTATAATTCTTAAAATTCTTATAGATTACAGTAACTAGATTTAAGAGACATTAAAACTTTAAAATTCATTAATTTTAGTACCTTGAATTCTTTAACATTTGGCAGTTTTAAGCTCCAAATCTTTAAACTACACATCTGGGTTTCAGGATACGTTTTAAAGCTTGAAATCCTGAGACTTAAAAATTTGGGAATGTTGAAGCCTAAAAATTATAGCTGAAACTATACAAACCTAAATTTGAAGTTGAGTTTGAGATCTTGAATGTTTGAATTTTTTAAACTTGAGTGAGACTTAGAGAATCTAATAAACTTTGAAAGTATCAAGTATGTAAAACGGAATAACTTTAAAACATTGGAATATGGAAACCTCAATATACCATACAATGAAAGTTTTAGAACTTTAGGCTATGAAAATATGAAATCCGAAAACTTGAAATTTCTGAACTTAAAAGTATGACATTTCGAATTTGTTAAATCTTGGAAAACTTGAAATTATTAAATGCGATATATCTTTTCTAAATTTATAAAAGTGAAAGCTGACTGAAAACTCTATACATTTCGAAGTTTTCATATTTTATATGGAACATTGAAACCTTACTGTTCAGAAGTGTCGCTGCATTAGTTTAGTGGTCTGAATAAATGTTCGTGAGATAATTTTCGGAGACTTCAATTTTCAGCACTTGCAACTAAGATTGTTAGAAATAGGTAAACTCCCTATGGCGACACTTCACTAAAACTAAGCTATTTTAGAATGAGAGTAGTCAATGAATGCAGTTCTTAATGTCAATGTCTTGCTTTATATGATGGTTCATAGTCTGTATTGAACTGCCTTTCAATCACCTTTGCCTAGAATACAAAAAGCTATTCACTATAACTCCCTTTTCAAAACAACAAAAGATATGTTAACAAAAACAGAAAAATTATTTATCCGATTCAATAACCATAATAAATTAAATTATACTTAGTACGAGAAGAGCAATACAGTAAAATTATCTTAAACAACACTTCTGAAACTGCAGACTAGTCTAACAATTCCAAAGATAAAAATACCTAACAGATGAAACAAGGCCAACCACGATAACAAAGGATTATTTGAAAGTTTGACGTGCAAAGAAAAGTGTATAGTATCCCTAGTATTTAAATCATTTATGTTTCACTTGCATATTATTTGCTGTTTATACCGTGAGATCATTTAAATTTAAAATTAAAGTAGGCGGGAATTTTTTTATACGTTTGGCGATCCTGCCAATTGACTCGCTGTGTAAATTAGAGGTTATGCAATTTTATGTTCTAGATTAAACATTTTGGAGCGTCACTTTGACAATTCAAATCAAACTGTGAAGTGAACAGTTAGTGTTGCCAATCTAATTTAAAAATCACAGCCAACTTTAATTATAAATTCAAATGATCTCGTGGTACCTGTGATACGAACTACATAAACAACTCCATAACAACCAGGACATTATAAGCGGGCGTTGTAATTCATAACGCCCGCTCATGGTTTACTTTACAATCGGAGCCGGCGTTACCTTCAACAGTAATTTGGATCACTAGGACACAAACTATATGTTTGCGTACGAGTATGTTGCAACACAACAAATAACGAGTATTTGCGCGTAGTTTCTGGGCGCGTGATCCACGAATTCTTTTGTGCCGACTTAATTGCCGACAAAAATTTCTTAGCTAAAGTTAATCTATATTTTAGATGACATTAGTGCTATTAAGGCTTTTTTGTTTTTATGTTGGTAATAACAAAAAACATTTGAATTTAAATTGTCATTTATCTGTTTAACTTTTGCAAATTTAGTAAATGTTGTTACCATCCGATAAACATAATAAAAATTCCTAATTTTTGCCATGCTTAGTTTTTGGACTATTTTGAGATCTGCTATATTACAATTACAATTAAAATAAAATTGGACGGCGGTACAAAAACTTTATTTTTACATAGTACATAAGTAATTATTATTACAACATAAAAAAACATATACAACATTACTTGGTAGCATCTTTTCTAACATGGAACTGAAAGCTATGAAACGTCCCTGAAATCGAAACAGATCCAACACGAAACAACGATCTTCGATATATCGTCGATCGTCATCTTAACCATTTCATCCCTTCTCAAAGCACCAAAAACACCCACAACCAAAACTACCTGTAATTATGCATTTACGTAACAATACACAACATAAATAAATCTTAGCCTTTACCTTATGTAGAATATATGTTTTTATTAGGCGCATCCTTTATAAACGTCAAAACCTGATCTCCTGTCAAAACCCTAGACTTTTTTGGAATATATCCTTTTGACTTTTGTTTCAAAAATGAAATCAAGCGACTATAGTGAGAAATGTCAACGTTGTCATTAACAATTAAAGTTGACTTTAATATGGAATATTTTGTCCACAACGAGTTGGGACTATATTTGTCAGCCTGTAACGAAGGAACAAAATAAACGAACATATTGTAGGGAAGTCATTAAGTAGTAAAACACGATAATAACATACCAATTCCTGAAAGTAGGCCAACATCACCGTCTGGTTTACCATTTTAATCCCATAATATATATTATGTAATTAGGAGATCAAACGATACTTTAAATCCGAGAAGATGTATTATAACGCCGAGGCGCCAGCTGAGGCGTTATAACATCTTCGAGGATTTAAAGAAGCTTGATCTCCGTATTGCATAAGTTGTTTTATTTTATTTCGTATTTCAATCCTAATTTCTCCCTTTTAAAATTCATCCGAATTTATTGCATAAAGAAGCAAGTTGCCTTGTCTGTGTCATCATACGCGTAACCAAGGAGATAAAAAGCAGCATATCACGTGTGGCTGTTATGCAACATCAAATGATTTTTACGTTGCCAACAACGGAGATCAATAACGTCTTGAACTCCGGTGCCATTGACAACGGAGATCAAGTTATACTTTATTTTACTAATTGTAGTATATAAACCATTGTTTGAAATACGAAATGAAATAAATAACTATTAAAGCATGTACAGCATTTAAAGCACTTAAAGCATTTAAAATATTTAAAGAATTTAAAGCATTTAAAGCACTTAAAGCATTTAAAGCATTTCCCTTATCGTTCAGTTAGTCTACAGGTCACCAAGAGATGTTGTTGTAGTAACTGAATTTAAATTGCACTAAGAAAAATGAGCAAAATCAACAGTTTTAATTTTCATGTGTTTTAGAATTGGGAAGAGACTCTCAAAATTGGCTGTAGAATGCACCAAGTATGGAATTGCATTACAATAAATGTGCGGGAAGTCATAACAGATCAGTAACAAAATTAAAATCTAGCATGCTGCTCAAACAAAAGTATTTAAAGTGTTTAAAATGTTTAAAGCGTTTAAAATTTTTTAAATGTTTAAAGTTTTCACAGTGTTTAAAGTGTTTAAGGCATGTAAAGTATTTGAAGCATTTGAAGCATATAAAGCATTTACAGCATTTATAGCATTTAAAGCACTTATAGCATTTAAAGAATTAAGCATTTAAAGTATTTAAAGTTGTTTGCACAAAACGCAAAATCGTGTAATAAAAATTTTAAAATTAAAATCTAGCATGTTGCACAAACAAAAGTATTTAATGTAATTAAAGTGTTTAAAGTATTTAAAGCATTTAAAGTATTTATAGCATTTAAAGTATTATTAGCATTTGAAGTATTTTTAAACATTTAAAGTATTTGAAGCATTAAAGTGTTTAAAGTATTCAAAGTATTTAAAGTACTTAAAGTATTTAATATTCTACACTATGATTCTGTGGGCTATAAGGAGAATGAAACGTTGCAAATTGATTTAAAATTTAATAGAATTTCTTTAAGGTAAATAGGCCTGTAACATTACCTAGACAAAGAAATTACATTGAAAGGGTGGATATTCTACAAAATACCCGAATGAAACTGTAATACTTGGAAAGTTTTTAAGTACCTAACTCTTTACAAAATAATAACTTACTAGAACTGGAACTGAAAATTCCAAAAACCAAGAATTTTTAAATTTGCAAATTGAATCATTAATTTTCTGGAATGTGCAATTTTTAAAATTAAAATATACAATTATAAATCCTTTAACTCTGATTACAATACAATTTTCATTTCTGAAACACTAGAATTTCAATTTTAAGTTTTTGCGAAAGCAGGTTTGAAGCTGCCAACTGTAACTGTGTTAAAATCAAGAAATCAACATTTCAAATTTTAGAAAAGGATTCTACAAAGTCGATTTTGCTTACTGATTTTCGTTGCATTGATCTATCTTAAAATTTTTGTTGTAACAGATGAGCAGGATTTACCAATAAACTTATGTAACCTTAAAAACATAATTAGAAATTTTTGAAACCTCTTAGAACACTAGAGATATCTAAAGATCTTATATCCTAGAGACTTTACTCTCCTAGAAATACTGCTTGAAAATAAGCGTCATCCAGCATAGCAAAACCACGAATAGGTGCGCAGTTCGAATTCGTTTGCCTTATTCTTGAACAGAATTTTCATGACTTTGAAGCTTGGGTACTTAATTAGACTGCATCATCGCTTTAGATCATGACGGGACATTCCGATAAACCATTATTACTAAAGATACTATAACTACAGGTTTGTTGGGAGTAGATAGGATGATCTTGTAGCATGTTGTGACAAACATTCTGAAAATCTTGTCATTAGAAGCAGTGCCGGATTACCTTTCGGATTGGTGTGGTCAGTGATTTAAATTAGAAAGAATTCAGAAGCAATGATATTGAGTGGCCAAAATCCAAATTATAAGAAACATTAAGAATGGCCCAGTCTACTAAGCTTTACTGTTATTTAAATTTATTAATATTTGTTACGTCACATTCCACACATTTTAAACTTTGAAGTACACATACACATTCTGATGTATTGATATATCGATACCATAATATCAATAACATTAAATGTTCAGATCGGTTTTTCTCAGAATTTTTGTTATGCAACCTTATGATTCATTTGCATGATCATAAAGGGAAGAAAAATCACTATCGGATTCCTCTATAAAAAATCTATATTATCATATAAATTTTTTGTGATGACGTCATAACTTAGAAACAATTGAAAGTCGGAAGGTGAATCGCACATATTAATGTGTATTTTTAAAAAACAAAATCGACGTGTTTCAGCGTTTTTAAAAAAACCGGTTGAGTTCGCTTTTTTTTAATATTCCATACTTTAATCCCACCCTGTATATTTCTTATTCTTCATACTTAATACTAAAATATTACAAATGAAGTATATGGAATTCAGAATCATTAGCATGGTAATCTCGATTTTGTTGAAAACCGCGCATTCATTTCTTCGATTTGTAGTCCGGAAAGAAGATTAACTGCAAGAGTTAATGCTACATCCATTCAATGCCAATAGCGTTTCCATACATGGCTGCTGATTTTGAATTATTAATATATTAAACTGTCTTTGATGGATCAAACATATTTGCTCTAAATATTCTTTTTTTTTTCTCTAACAGAATATCAACCCTTGCTTGGAGTATATAGTTCGTCTGGACTCCTTATCAAAACCTTCATTATATCCTAGCGATCAGGTTCAAAAATATTCAATCGTCGAAAACGATGTTGAGAATTGTCCTCCAGGATATGCAAGAATACGATTACAACATGCATCATACGGTAGAACATGGACAGATTTTATTAATTCGTCAGGATTTCTACGTAGGTAAGATATAATCGAATGTATGCATTCTTTCACTTGAACGTTCGAACAACACCAGATACGTTTGTAGCTAACTTGACAGCTTCCTGAAATTTTCAATATAATCTGGCGCTTACAGCTGAAATTGCAAACAAGATTTATTTATTTTATTTAGCAATCTCTTTCGTTTTCACTTTAATTTTTTATTTGGATGTATTTCAGTGATACTCAAACATTTAGTATATGAAATTAAATTAAAATATTTATTAAACTTAAATATTTATATTTTTATAGAGATAGAGTGCAAGCCAAGCTCGTTGAGCTTCTTGCCACAGCTGCATCGGGAAATACGCCCAATTCTCCATTAGCCGTCGATGAATCTTTTTTATGCGGATCTCCAGGGAAAATCGTAGATCCACTTACACTTTATAATATTTTACAAACCCCCGCTGACCAACATATTTTTTACGGGGCAGGTAAGGTTGGGAAAGATGAAAAAATTGGAAAACATTTTTTAAAGTTTCACCTTTCAGCCGGAAATACCCCACGTTTCCCAGACCCACGAGATTTTAAGTTAGCTATAGTGGATGAACCAAGCGGAATAAGATTACGTGTTGGTTTTTTATCGCCGGCGTTAGCAACAATTACGATTGAAGTTCGTCTGCTGGTTGCTGTGGGATTAGATGTGTGGCCGTCCTCGACGAATTTTCCGTTTCGTGTACCACTAGGACATGCGGATTGTGTTTTATATCATAAGGCCGCCCAAACGGTAATTTCATTTTTAAATATCTGAAACTAAACATGAACAATAATTAGTAAGTATCGCGTGAGCCAATAATTGTGATTATTTAATTAAGTTGGTACACACGAGCGGTTGGCAATGATTGAAAAGCGGAATTTTGACTGATGTTACCTGCCATTAAGAATATAACTTATCCCGGTATTATGTTACGATTTTTTTCATTTTTATGTAAATAATAATAAAATAAACTTTATTTACCTTCTTTTTTTAACAGGGAGTTACATTCTTGAAAACGAAAATTTAAAGGTTGGAAAAGGTACACAATGCTTTTAAAACGTGTAATGCAAATAAAGTAATAAACTAATAAGTTTTTTCATGATTAACTAGAAAATGCAGGAATTTCTATTCATATTATTAGTAAAACTGCAAAACTAAGAAAAAGGCAACACGCTTGTCTCTCATTAAACGATCATTACAAGGCGCGTACTGTGCAACAACTACTTCTACTGACGTCCACATACGAAATATCACAAGGAAATAGACTAGTTATTTGTATTTTTATAAAAATACAAATGTAGCAAAAAAAAGATTAAATCAATTGGATAGTTAAATAGTTATAAAATGTGTAAAAGCTGTTAAACTGAACAATAGGGTGGGCCGAAAAAGGTTTTATTTTTTTTTCGATTCGCTATACCGCGGAAAACTTGCCCCTAGGACAGACAAGTAAATTAAAACAAAAAAAAAACAAAAATCGGTTGATGTCTTCCGGTCGCGCATCGCCCTCGAAAATAACAAAAAATGATAAATTTCAATAATTTTTCGTAATAAAGAAAAAAGTTTTTTTTTCTATTATAGTTAAATACTACAGCTTTAAGTAAGTAAATAATAGCACAGGGAAGATAAAAAAACTAAATAATAATAGATATTTCAACATTTATTGGTCGTTCAGTGCGTCTGAAAAACATGTTTTTAGCATTAAAATGGCAAATTTTAATTTTTTACATAAAATAGTTATTGATACATCTTACAAACTATAGCTTTATGACAACAGTGTTTTACTCATTATTTTTGGTACTTGCTATTTTAAACTCCGATTTATGCGAAAAACTAGACATGGTGGATCGTGAAAGAAGCGTCGATCTGATAAACCCATCCCTGGACCTGGCACCAACGACTTTTTGTGACGCTTCAGTCACCAGCTTTACACACCGCTCCACTGCTTGTGTATGACATGGAAACTTGACAAAATTCCATTCAGATTCTGTTCCTGTGTTTATTATAGGTGAAATCTCCTCATCACTTAATCTTCGGAGCAAAGATGGCGGTGAAAGATACATGTACTCCAGTCTATCATTTCGCTGTAGTCTGTAGCAGCAAAATTTAGTTTTGGTGTCACAAAGCTCCTAATTGACTTCCCTTTAGGAACATTGTTTCTCGCCTAAATTATTCTTCTAAGCCCTAATTCTTTGATATGCTTTCTTTCATCTACAATCATACTCAAAAGCAAATTTTCGGGGTGAGCAAACAATGAGTTACATTCAATCACAGGGACTACTACTGGTTTATTTTCCCATCTATGAACAAACTGCTGGTACTATTCCTTGATGTTACGGCATGGACGGTGATCTCTGGGGCATCTTTACTAACAGTCAACGTTTGCCCTCTCTTGCCAACCCCCTTTAACTTTTCCGACGGTTGTACTTTTCTTATTTTGGGACAACGGCGTTCTACATGTCCTTGTTCGACGCAGTTCCAGCAGCAAATCCCTGGAACTTCTTGAGGATTCTTCTTACGGTTCTCTTCCTTCCGAAGAACTCTCAGTACTAACTCCTCTAGGTGATCTTTCGAACCTTCTTCTCTTCCACAACGGCCCGAATACGCCCGTGACTTCGGGACGCTTGTTTTGCGGCTTCAAATTCTAAGGCGTGAGCAAGCGCATCATCAGTTGTTCTTGGTCGTGCCAGCCTCAATGATTGTTGTGTTTCCCCGTCTCTTAGTCCATCAATGAAGGTCTGCACAGCAAGTTGTCACAGAAATGAATCGGGTGCCGTAGGCTACGCCAATCGGACAAGCCGCGCAACATCGGCTTCAAACTCCTGAAGTCTTTCTCCATCCTTCTGGACACGATTCTTTACTTGCGCATGATAAACTTGCTGAAGGTGCGCGTCTCCATATCTCATCTCCAATTTAGAAACTAACAACTGGTAATCATTTTCCTGTCCTGCTGGGATTTTTTGCAGGTTGTTCAACGCGTCTCCACGCAAAGCCACAGTTAAAGAAATGGCCTTTTCCTTGCCTGTCCATCCGTTGGCCCCAGCGGCCGCTTCAAATTGTTTGTAGTAGGTGGACCAAGGTATCTTTCCATCGAACGTGGGTGGTTTTACTTTTATCCCTACGGCAGGACCCTTTTCTTCTTTAAATTGTTTCTTTACTTCATTAAACGGCCACTCAGAAGTTGAGGAGAACCGTAGTTGACTCATTCTATCTTCCAACATTTTTTTGTTTATTGTTTCCAGTCTTACTTTGTGGAACTCCATAATCATGAAATAAATAAAGATTAGTAAAAGTTTCACAGTTTTATTAAAATATAACCTGACAATATTGTTTCGACAGTTATGCTGTCATTATCAAAGGTAATATAATTATAAACAAACACGTCGCTAAGGTAGATACAAAAATAGGTAACTAGATAAAATAATAATAATAAGCAGAATAATAATTATTATTATTTTATCTAGTTACCTATTTTTGTATCTACCTTTACCTTAGCGACGTGTTTGTTTATAATTATATTACCTTCGATAATGACAGCATAGCTGTCGAAACAATATTGTCAGGTTATATTTTAATAAAACTGTGAAACTTTTACTAATCTTTATTTATTTCATTCCAACATTTTAGTTACGCTATCATTCTCAGTTGTTGGTGGTAATTGCATTTGGGCTATTTTCTCTTCTACCATCTTTATTACCCTATCTTGTTCCGCCAATCTACCTTCCAACAGTCCTAACGCGCTGGTATTCTCAAAGAATTCTTCGAAAACTTTATCTTCCAATGCTTTGACATTTTCCAGCAATTCTTCTTTAACCCTTCTAGAACTTTCTTTGGACTTTTCTAGTAAATCTTCCTTGAGTAACCTAGAATTTTCTAGTAAATCTTCTTTAAGCATTCTAGAATTTTCTTCTGATTTCCTGGATGTTTCTAGTAATTCTTCCTTTAATATTCTAACATTTTCTACGGACTTTCTAGAATTTTCCAAAACTTTTTCTTCCAGTGCTTTAGTATTTTCCATTAGCTTTCTAGAATTCTTTTCGGACTTTCTAGAACTTTTCAGTAACTCTTCCTTTATTTTACTTAGCAACAAATTAGTGTCAATTACGGGTCCAGATATTTCGAAGAGGAAACTTTCGAATAAAATAATAATTATTATTATTCTGCTTATTATTATTATTTTATCTAGTTACCTATTTTTGTATCTACCTTAGCGACGTGTTTGTTTATAATTATATTACCTTTGATAATGACAGCATAGCTGTCGAAACAATATTGTCAGGTTATATTTTAATAAAACTGTGAAACTTTTACTAATCTTTATTTATTTCATGATTATGGAGTTCCACAAAGTAAGACTGGAAACAATAAACAAAAAAATGTTGGAAGATAGAATGAGTCAACTACGGTTTCCCTCAACTTCTGAGTGGCCGTTTAATGAAGTAAAGAAACAATTTAAAGAAGAAAAGGGTCCTGCCGTAGGGATAAAAGTAAAACCACCCACGTTCGATGGAAAGATACCTTGGTCCACCTACTACAAACAATTTGAAGCGGCCGCTGGGGCCAACGGATGGACAGGCAAGGAAAAGGCCATTTCTTTAACTGTGGCTTTGCGTGGAGACGCGTTGAACGTCCTGCAAAAAATCTCAGCAGGACAGGAAAATGATTACCAGTTGTTAGTTTCTAAATTGGAGATGAGATATGGAGACGCGCACCTTCAGCAAGTTTATCACGCGCAAGTAAAGAATCGTGTCCAGAAGAATGGAGAAAGACTTCAGGAGTTTGAAGCCGATGTTGCGCGGCTTGTCCGATTGGCATAGCCTACGGCACCCGATTCATTTCTGGGACAACTTGCTGTGCAGACCTTCATTGATGGACTAGGAGATGGGGAAACACAACAATCATTGAGGCTGGCACGACCAAGAACAACTGATGATGCGCTTGCTCACGCCTTAGAATTTGAAGCCGGAAAACAAGCGTCCCGAAGTCACGGGCGTGTTCGGGCCGTTGTGGAAGAGAAGAAGGTTCGAAAGATCACCTAGAGGAGTTAGTACTGAGAGTTCTTCGGAAGGAAGAGAACCGTAAGAAGAATCCTCAAGAAGGTCCAGGGATTTGCTGCTGGAACTGAGGCGAACAAGGACATGTAGAACGCCGTTGTCCCAAAATAAGAACAGTACAACCGTCGGAAAAGTTAAAGGGGGTTGGCAAGAGAGGGCGAACGTTGACTGTTAGTAAAGATGCCCCAGAGATCACCGTCCATGCCGTAACATCAAGGAATAGTACCAGCAGTTTGTTCATAGATGGGAAAATTGAGAATCGAATTGTTCCACTACTCATTGATACGGGGGCCACAAAATCCATCATACGTCCTAACGTTCTACGAACAAGTATGAAGCTGTTACAGACAACTACTCAACTTCGTGCAGCGACAGCTGAAGTGATACCAACACGCGGAGTGGTGAAGATGAAGATTGGCATTGGAAGTGAAGAACGTGATCATGAGGTACTGGTAGCCGATATCATCCTGGTCAGTAAGAAGGACGGGGCAACGAGATTTTGTGTGGACTATCGGCAGCTCAATAACGTGACCAAGAAAGACAGCTAACCCTTACCACGCATCGACGACACGTTAGATACCCTGTCTGGTTCACGATGGTTTTCGACTTTGGGCTTGAAGAGTGGTTATTGGCAAGTTGAAATGGAACCTGAAGACCGGGAGAAGACCGCGTTCACTATTAGTTCCGGACTATGGCAGTTTACGGTTATGCCTTTCGGTCTATGTAACGCTCCGGCTACCTTTGAGCGTCTAATGGAGACCATCCTGAGGGGGCTGTCGTGGAAGACTTGCCTGGTCTATCTGGATGACGTGATGGTAGTTGGAAGATCATTCAGTGAACATCTGAAAAATCTGGAGGAAGTGTTCCGGTGACTGCGTACAGCCAACCTGAAATTGAGTCCGAAAAAGTGCCACATATTCCGAAGAGAAGTGAAATATCTCAGGCATGTCGTATCACAAAATGGAGTGGCAGCCGACCCCGATAAAATCCGTGCAGTTCAAGAGTGGCCAACACCGAAAGATAAACACCAAGTTCGCAGTTTTCTTGGATTATGTACCTACTACAGGCGTTTCGTTCCTGGGTTTGCCAATATAGCGAAGCCCCTGACAAGGTTAACTGAAGATGGGCGCGAGTATGTTTCGAGCGGAGAGTGCGAAACAGCTTTCCAACAGTTGAAGCGT
The DNA here is from genome assembly GCA_929113105.1 of Agrypnus murinus. Lineage (NCBI taxonomy): Eukaryota > Metazoa > Arthropoda > Insecta > Coleoptera > Elateridae > Agrypnus > Agrypnus murinus. Next base: position 219,014,411 of record OV816025.1, read on the forward strand.
GCCTTGACAACAGCGCCAATATTGAGCTACCCACGGACAGAAGGGAAATTCATACTTGACACAGATGCAAGTAACCTGGCCATTGGGGCTGTACTTTCTCAGATACAGGATGGACAAGAAAAGGTCATCGGCTATTTTAGTAAGGTTTTGTCGAAAGCCGAAAGGAATTATTGTGCGCCAAAAAAGAATTATTGGCTGTCGTGAAGTCTGTTGAGCACTTCTACAAATACATGTACTGACGGAAGTTTTTATTGAGTACGGACCACGCAGCGTTGAAATGGCTTCTACAATTCCGTAATCCTGAAGGCCAGGTCGCAAGATGGATCGAACGATTACAAGGATACGACTTTGACACGGAACATCGAGCGGGCACTAGTCATCGAAATGCCGATGCTCTTTCAAGAAGACCCTGTCCAACGGATTGCCGTCATTGCTCTCGTTTGGAAGAGAAGGTTTCAAGTATTAGGAACTACTATCGTCAACGACAACTGGTTGCCGGAAGAATTGCAACGACAGCAGGAGGCTTATCCCGAATTAAAAATGGTACTGGAATGGAAGCGTGTGGGAGAAAGGCCTGCCTGGGAAGCTGTCAGCCCTTTCAACAGAACCCTAAAAGCATATTGGGCCCAATGGAAGTCGAAGGTGGAAGATGATCTCCTGAAGCGAGTGCTGGAGAGTGAAGATGGCACCACCATTAGGTCTCAGTTCGTGGTTCCAAGGAGCTGAGTGGCTACAGTATTGTGACATCTCCATGACGGTGCCTCAGGAGGACACTTCGGCGTGAAGAAGACTTTGGAGAAAGTTAGAGATCGTTTTTATTGGGTCATTGTAAAGAAGACGTGAAAGAGTGGTGCCGAAAATGCGAACTGTGTGCCACTGGTAACGGACCCTTGGGGAAACGAAGAGCACCTATGAGACAATGTGGGTAGTCCTCTAGAAAGAATAGCTATAGACATTGCCGGGCCATTTCCCGAGACCGACGATGGGAATAAATACATCTTAGTGGCAATGGACTATTTTACCAAATGGCCAGAAGCAGATGCCCTACTAAACCAGGAAGCCGCGACTGTTTCTGACGTACTAGTCAAGGAGTTTTTCAGTCGTTTCGGAGTGCCTATGGAGCTGCATTCGGACCAAGGCCGCAATTTTGAGTCTGCACTCTTTGGAAAAGTGTGTCGATTGTTGGGCATACGCAAGACTCGGACAACACCGTTACATCCGCAGTCCGATGGAATGGTAGAACGCATGAATCGGACAATGGGCAAATATTTTGGCGAAGGTCGTCTTCGATCATCAACGAGACTGAGATCAATACCTACATCTGTTCCTGATGGCTTATCGTGCTTCGGTTCACGAAACAACCTGTCAGTCACCAGCGTCTGTGATGTTTGGACGTGAGCTACGGTTACCGTGTGATTTGGAATTTGGATGTCCACCCGCAGAACCACCGCAGAACCGGTAGCCGGAAATGATTATGTTGTCAACTTAAAGAAGAAGTTGGAGGATATTCACGACCGAACCCGAAACACTAGCCGAATCTCTAGTGACCGAATGAAGACTTTGTACGATGTGAGAGCCCAAGAAGGAGGGTTTCAACCTGGAGCGCTTGTCTGGTTATATAACCCGCAACGACGTCGTGGCTATTCTCCAAAGTTACAGCGAAATTGGGAGGGCCCATACCAGGTGAAGAAACGAATAAATGACTTGATTTATCGCATCCAGAAATTGTCAAGAGGGAAACCAAAGGTGGTACACTCCAATCGTCTAGCGCACTATAAGGGAAACAATAACGTAGTCCCGGATCGAGAAGATGACGCTGAGGTGGCTGTCAATACCGTAAGGCCTGAAGATGATCAGCCAGCCTTTGGAGAACTTATGGCTGCGTTTTCCGGAACTAGAAAAGCCCGATTCGGAGTCACGACCGAGATGCAACAAGATCTCTTCCGGGTCCCTGGTGATTATTCCATTGCCCGCTGTGTCTCCGAGGATCTCCGCATGTCCAGGGGGATCGCAGTAGTGTTTAGAAATAAATTTGGACGGCTGAATGAACTTCGAGAACAGAATTCCTCTCGTAACAGGAGAAGCGTTTTTATAAATATTTTGATTCTGATGTTTGTCTTAGTTTTTTTGTAACCGAAGATAATAGTTTTCCTACATTACTCGAAACTCGGGCAGTTATTATTTCTTCAGATACTGACATATTTATTCTAGTTTTGTATAATTTTCTGACAATCTATGACACAAATCAGAAATATGATTGCGCACAGGAGGTGGAGATAAGCTTAGATGCATTTCAGAACATTAGACGTTTTGAAATTCATGGACAGAAATTGTATAACGTACTCCTTGCAGATCACATTCAGAGTGTATGTGACTATACCATCATATTAGGTTAAAAAATTTCAATTATTAAGGCAAGTCCTTTAAAATTTCTTTAAAGAATTAGTGTTGGAATCGTGTTTATCGTATGCTGCTAGTTTACAAAAGTCTACAAAACCAGGATCTTCTAGCAAGTTTTTTTATGAACTAAGATCCGAAAAGTAACTGAAACTTTACCTCCAACTTATCATTCATCTATTGACCAAATTAAAAGAGCTTATTACTGTACACACTTGTACCTAAATTGTTACAGAAGGACTAACTATGCATCTTTAGATCCCACTAAACATGCTTTCGAGATAGATACCGATGATGACTTGTATAAAAAGGAAATTTATTGTACAGATCTTTCGAAGTGTTATATTAGTTTGTGAAAATATAACATTTTCGATTAATGTTAACCGCATGCACCGATGATTAAAAATTCAAACTTTGACTACCAGCTGCATTGCTACATATATTAAAAACGGCAAACGTTTTCCAAATTCCTAAACTGCAACAAATTATCGTTATTTGAAGAACTTTTTAAATAAATAACGAATAAAAAAGCTGGAACCAAAACATTAAAAAGAAAAAATGTTATTTCATTCTTTTAATTATAACGCGCTTATCGTTAGAGATGCGAAAAAATGTTATATTACCTTTTGCAATACAAATAAAATTTAGAATCGCTCAAAACAGCTACATCAAATTCGGAGCAACCGTTACGGAGATCCAACAATTTGTCGTTTTGGCATTAAATCCAAGATGGCGGATTAACGATACTCCGGTAAGTCCAGCTTACGGATTTCGAACCTCCGTGAAAGTCCAAATTAGGTTTTGAAATCAAATCCCGATACCTTCAGATCATCGAAAGCTTGGCCAGGAGAAGGACTAAGATTTCTATAGTGAAATTAATGACAATAACAGCATTGATGAGACTAATGATAATAATAATAATGTTATTATCATTATGCTGTTATTTATAATAGTATTATTATTAGGTATGTTATGTTATTGAAATATTCGCAGAAAAAAATCTTTTTTACTATAAATAACCTTTATTTTATTTTGACATGATAATCGTCTTTATTGGCACTCAATTGCGGGCGTAATTTGGCTTTTTTAGCCCGAAGGCGTATAAAGTTGCTAAGATACAAAGAAAACGTTTCTATAGAGTTCTAACAATTTTAATAAATAATTATAACTATTACATTTTTTCAAAATGAAATGTGCAATTGCTTGCAATTATCCTTTCCATGAAGCAAAATAAAATAAAACGTTGTATGTACCACGGGCATAATCAAGATAATGGCCCTCGAGAAATTAAAAGCCCTCCTTCGTCGGGCTTTAAACATTCTCTCATGCCATAATCTAATAGATTATGCCCTTAATACATAAATAACTATTATATAGTTTACCTTAATATAAACACTATCTTTAATAAACAAACTTGAATAAACAGTGTTATTCTATTTATTATTTACCATTGGTATAGCAAGCAAATTTGCCAAATCGATTAATTTAACCATTAAAAATAAATTAGTCATGTAATATTTTGTTCAATACTGGAGTGGCGAGAATAAGTGAATTATACTACCGTTTACTGTCTCCAGCCTTACTTTGTGGAACTCCATAATCATGAAATATAATATAAATACAAAGATTAGTTAAAGTTTCAAAAGTTTTATTAATATCTTAACCTAAAATCTACCTTTGATAATGACATAAAGTGTCGAAACAATATTGTCAGGTTAAGATATTAATAAAACTTGTGAAACTTTAACTAATCTTTGTATTTATATTATATTTCAGAATTATACTACATTTAATGTTTTGAACTAGTGAGTAACCTTTCAATTGTACACAGTTTTTAAATCCAACTGCTCTGACAGTTTATTTAAAATGAGATGTTTACATTAATATTAGCCCAGTGACGAGTAACTTTTCTTGAGCAGGTAACGGTTCTGTCAAATTAATTAAAGTTAATATTGTACGGGATATTTTGGCGATATTCAATTACCCTATCTACTATTGAATTCAAAAGTTCTCAGTCCCGAGTTTCAATGCGCATATCAAAAAAACTAACCGCATAAATTAAGTGAAACATAAACTGCTAGATAGACAATTTATTTTTGCATAAAATAGTAAATTTGTAAAATTATTCTATTTTTGGTTTTTGAATTTTCGCAAATTATGTTACAAAAAGTCCGGTTTTTGGAGTTTTGACGTAAAGCGTGTCTTTAATAATTACTATTTTAATAATTACTCGACGGAATTGAATGTAATTATATAATGCAAGTAGCTAATAGTGTTTTATGTGTGTGCTATTATTATTATTGTGTAGAATTATTTTGTAAATATTCACGAATTAATGAACAAATAAATTTTTAAAGAAGTATTTTCAAAATTTCTTAACGTATTTGTTGTTTTATTAAAAAATACTATCTTTTGCAAACAAATATCTTGATTAAGGCACCAGAAGACCAGAATGCATTACCCTCTAGTTCATAGAATAACTTGAGAAATAATACAGATATCAAATTACAAAATTTTCCACATACATAAAACATTATCAGCTACTTGCACATAAAATTACATTCAATTATGTCGAGTATCTAGTTATTGAAATATTAATTATTAAAGACACGCATTACGTCAAAACTCCCAAAAACCGTACTTCTTGTAACATAATTTGCAAAAATTCAAAAACCTAAAATCAGATAATTTTACAAATTTCTTCAATTCATTTTACAAATGATATCTTCTACATAACTGGCCCCTTAAAAAATATCTTTAATACCAAAATAATGTCCATTATAATATAAAATTCCAACAACTTTATTAGTTGTTTCAATTTCTTTTCTATCGTGTTTTAATTTTATTTTTATTCTATCATCATTTTTATCTTCTTTAATTTCATGAAGTATAGCAATATTTTGAAATCTCTCATGCTTCTATTTACTACTATCTATATTTTTATTGATAGTCTCAATCAGTGGCGACCCGCCCTTAAGTGCTGTGGATCTGCAGAACAACCGAAAATGTATGCTTTAAAATAGCTGCAATTCGTACAGCACCCTTAGTATGTCGTTGACCAGCATATACGGATTGTAGATAGTAGCCGACATGCTCTGTAGTTATTTCTAGCACTTGCAATTTATTGTAGCATTTTCAAATATTGCGATCGTATAAATTATGAAATTATGACAACAAAAGCTAGAACCGATCTTGTTTAAAAGAAGAATTCTTGAACACGTCTATCAGTATTTAAAAAATATATAACTTAATAACTTTTTTTTGAAATCAGCAATCAAGTAATCCATTATTGCACATTTTCATGCAAGTTGAAACTATTATTTCAAACCAAAATTGTCTAATTGTAAGAAATATTAATACTTAAATAGTATGTTTATAATAAAAAATGTATTTTGTTGCACATGATTTTTATAGATACGTTTATTGTAGTTTTTATAGTTATTTACGTGAAGTACACTAACGTAAAAATTAAACACTGATGATTTAGATTTTCTATAACTTCACAATTCTAGAAAAAAATCATTCATGTGGTAATTCTATTTGGGATAAAAAGTCGAACTTTAGTGCTTTAATACAAAAATAACTATTTTTCCTATTTTGGGTTACTTTGTCTCTATTATTTTAACATTTTTAGATTTTTTGAGTTGTATAACTACTGAAATATAAAATTACTGCTGCTAGAAATAGACATAGCGCATAGCGGCGGCTGCAGGTAGAATGTTTTGTCGCCTGAAATTTTTCTTTCGGTGTTATTTTAAATAGATACATATTTTCAATATTGGGGGATGCAGCACACACAAAGCATTTAACAAAGCATGATCATGATACTTTTAAGAAAAACTTATCGGAAAAAATTATATCGGACAAAGTGGGAGAAACGAGTCCAGCGGAACACAAACGCGATATTTTATATAATAAGAAATCGTCTGGAATAGCCATCCATTGTATAAATAATAATCATTTCATAGACGTACATAGACTAGACTTATTGCATGTACAAAAGAAAGGTAAGAGGTTAGATTTGCTTTGTTAGATTGGAAATTAAAAAATCTTACAATAGTAACGCATTTATTGTAAATGACCAAACAAGCTTCATAAACACCCCCTTGATAGATTTGTTTTTAAGAAAAATATTTAAAAACAGATGGTTGGGATTTCTCCCAACGACCCCAAGGGTCGGTCCGACCGACGAGTCGGATATGTAATTAGAAGCTGAAGAGCACTCTTGAAAAAGGTTTAACAGACCGAAACACGTGTAGAGTATTCTGCATAATTTATGGAAACATTTAAATACAAGTTCTCTTAAGACTATTACATATAATTTTTCACAAGGAGCCTACCGCGACTTCAATTTTACTAATTAATAAGGAATGGTCATATTTAATATCATATTTTTAGATGGTCTTGTAGCATTCTCAGTTACTGGATATTAACATTATTAAACCACTTTCTAGAGCGTATTCAAAACAATTTTTCACATTTAAATTTATTTGTTTTCAATTTCTACTACAGATTTATTATTATTATATGGCAATTTACACAATTTCTCAATTCTTAATGATTTATTTATCTAAGAGTTAAATTAACAAATGATTTAAATATATTATTTTTCATTTAATTTATAGCTTCTTTTATTCATATGATATTACTGATCATATATTATGATTCCTGTTATTCTACCTAATTTAGGAAGTTTGACTACCAAAATCAGTATATGTTGATATGTGTGTAATTATGTATTATTTAACTTTTAATGGCAAATTATAAATATAAATATCCGTTTTTAATATAATGTTTTGAATGAGCGTGATAAACAAAAATATAATTATTTTATACACTATCACCTAGTATTTCAATTATTATTATACTATCAAAATTAAATAATTGATTTACGAACCAATGTTTAATTACAATAATTGTATATAACAGATGTATTATTGTTTAAATAATTTTTTGTTCGTTTTATGCTTTTATTGAGCATACGCTTCCATTGATATAAAAAGAAACCTTGAAATATCTTTAAAAAAAATAAATTTGAAATTATCATTTATAGAAAAATAATTTTAAATAGTCTTCGTTGAGTTTGAGCTTTGGAGCTTGATTTTCGTTTTTTTTTTTTTTAATTTAAGTCCAAAATAACAATAAATATTAATAAAAATCTTGGCAAAATCAGCTAAGATGTGTAGCGGAAATAAATATGCAGTATCTATCTAATATCGTCAACTTCTTTTTTATTCTGAAAGATAATTTTTTTACCAATAACTAGTTATTATTGTATAACATTTTTCTAATTATCTATCTGTATAAATGTTATTAGATATTACATAGTCCAAATAAATGAGTTATACGAAAGAAAATCGCAATAAAGATTTTTTAAGCGATATTAAATATCTAAATTAATTTTAAAATAAATGTTATGTAATGTTATTATAGATTTAAAAATTCTGGATAACGAAATTGGAGATGAAATCTGAAATTTTTATCTTTAGTTAGTTTTAGAGGTTATAAAAAATCTGATTGGTAGTAACAGTTTGATAAAACGGTAAAATGTTAAATATATTGATTGTATATTGGAGTTTCTTAGTCTTGGTTGTTTTAAAAAGTGGGTGCGGAATTTGAATATTTTTTTTCTTAGTTTTACATGTTTTAAAAATCAAGCTGAAATTTAAATATTTTGTCTTCGTTACTTTTGGAAGTTTCACAAATTGGATCAAAATTTGTGTACTTTTTTTACTTTTGGAGATTTCCAAACTGGATGTGAAATTTGAGTAATTTATGTTAAAAATTGAGATTATGGAATTTAAGTGAATTATATTGTCTAACTAAAGTGTAAACATCTATTTCGAATCTTTATGGTTGACTGACTTATAAAATATTTAAAGCTACGAGGGTGGTTTGATAAGTCAGTGACTTTTTGAATAAAAATATATTTCGTCAAATAAGCGTTTTATTTCTCAACATAGTCTCCTTTTTTTAGTTCGATACATTTAGTCCAGCGTTTTTCCAATTTTTTTATTCCTTCCAAATAATAGGTTTTCTCAAGGCCCTCCAAATAGGCGTTTGTTTCAGTGATGACCTCTTCATTTGACCCAAATCTCTTACCGCCCAGCCATTTCTTCAGGTTTGGAAACAGGAAATAGTCACAGGGGGCTAAATCTGGAGAATATGCTGGATGGGGTAGCAGTTTGTAGCCCAATTTATGGATTTTTGCCCCGATGACTACACACGTGTGCACCCGTGCATTGTCTTGATGAATGGTCATGATGAATGGGTCGTTTCTGCTTCAACTCAATATCGAATCTGTCCAACAGCTCTGAATAATATTCGCCGGTGATCGTTTTACTCTTTTAAAGGTAATCGATGTCAATGACACCGTATGCATCCCAAACAACTGTGGCCATGACCTTGTTGGCCGACAGACCCACTTTGGCCTTCTTTGGTGCACGTTCACCCACTGTCTTGATGGTTCCTTGGTCTCTGGTGTAGTGTGATGGATCCACGGTTCTACGGTAACGAAACGCCGCAAAAACTCGTTCGGATTGCGGCTGAACACTTATTTGAAGTCGTCAAACGGTTGCGCTTATGGTCGAGTGTGACCCCCAGCTCCACACATGCGTTATTCGTTGACGAATGTTTGTTGTTTGTATACAAATACGTGAAGTGTGGATAAAACTTTCGTATTCGTATACGAATATTTGCTATTCGTCCACCAACACGAGCACGATCCGTCTTGTAGCGGTAAAAGCGGTGTCTTAGCGCGAGTCAAAGGGATCAAACATTCGTCTAACCTCTACGTGGTAGGCTTTATACACTATACGCGAATATTTGGTTACAGTATGCGAAGTGTGTAAAGAATTGTTCGGATACGTTCGCAAACGAACATTCAGCCACGAGTATTCGTGTTTGCACACGAATATTCGTATACGCATGTGTCGAGCCGGGGTGAGCAATCGCGGCACCCACCGCGCGGATAGCTTTTTCATGTCCAAATATTCATGTAAAATGTGATGTACCCGCTCAGTTGAGATGCCTACAGCCTCAGCCACCTCACGCAGTTTCATTCTCCGATCGTTCAATATCATTCCATGGATTTTATCGACGATTTCTGGCGTGACGACCTCTTTTGGGCGACCTGAACGTTCGGCGTCACTTGTGCTGGTACGACCACAACGGAACTCAGTAAACCACTTCTTAACCATTGAAATTGATGGTGCAGAGTCCCCATAGTATTTATCAAGCCGTTCCTTGGTTTCGGCGATGGTTTTTTTACGCAAAAAATAATCAGCACACGAAATTCACTTTTTTCCATTTTCGTTAAAATTCACAAGGTTGTTTGCTTTCAATGGCTGTCAAACACAAACTAAATGGCGCAGCCTTCTCAAAATTTTACAGTAGTCTATTCATAGATGGCGGTTGATGGGAGGAGTTGCATTTAAAGTTACTGCGCGGGAAATTCAAAAAGTCACTGACTTATCAAACCACCGTCGTACTTCAGATTAGTTTATCTAGCGGCTGTAAGTAGATCGCTGATCTTAATTTGAGAAGATCACACTACAAAATAATTAAGTTAGGTTAGGTTAGGTTAGGTTAGGTTAGGTAAAATAATTTGATAGACTATCTAAATGCAAACTAACGTGGCCGATCAGGACTTCCCAGACGACCATTGGTTACAAGGTCCAGCCTATTAAACATATTACAGGCTCATCGTAAAATTCAGATTATTCGGCTAGTCGCTCTTAATAACATTATGGTGTAACACTAAATAAATGCTCTGTTCTGGAAAGAATTTCTCATATTAAATTACTATTTTAAGGGATTATATCTAACTGGATATGGAGTACAATCTTCATCGTGGCAAATCAGATTACCAGCAGCCGAGTCAGTTCTAGAAAATCATTATAGCCAAAACAGTACTATAACAACAATTCTAAAAACACTGGACAATATTCTACAAGACATCAGTGACGAATACGGAAGACATCAGGTAAAGTATTAAACACAAAAATAATTATCGATATTTTTATGAATTTTTTTAATTTTTCACAGATCTCTTACAAAATTTTAAATAATTATTCTTTACGGACTGCTCTATTATATGAATTAGAGAGAGATTTCTCTAGCCCAACTGAAATAATATTGAATTGGTCTCCGAAATACCTTTCAAGTTATGTCCTAAGAATTCTAGATAACCTTATACGATATCTGCGGAACCAGAGGCAACCAAACTACTTCTTTCCAACTGCTAATTTACTTATCAATCCGGGACATTTATGCGAAGATGATTTTATATTAGAATCGAATAAAATCCAGGCTCATATGTTGAAATTGTTCGACGAGTCGTTGATGTCACTGCGAGCAAATGAAGAGTTTAGTAGATTTGTGATTTCTCAAAAGACTGAAATGACCTTGTTACATAAATGGAAGGATTTAGTTGATGGCTTGATGCCACCGCCATCTACAAGAGGAAGAAGAATATGCTTTGCTGGTTCAAGGTATAAAAGAGAAGTTGTTTATACGCAGTATACTACAAGGCAATTGGAGTATATCGGGATAGTGTTGAAGAATATGTTGATTGTTAAACAGATGATGTTGCAGGTAAGTCTTTAATACTTGATGTCCTGACATGTTTAATATTTGTTTTTGGTGTCAAAGCCTCACTTGCTGGATTACATTTAATTTATTTTGTCTTGTACCCCAGAATTATTAAAATCATTGAGTATTGTTGGTGTTGGACTGAAATATGTTCATCTCTTTCCTACTACTAAGGAGGGTAGTCTTTAATTTTTTTACATTCTTTCTGTGATGCCTAGTCGAATTTAACGATTTAACCCAAAAACAGTAAATTGATTGTTGCTTATTATTAAATTTAGAATTTAATGATGTTGTTCCTGACGTTTTAGCACAATTAGGTACTTTGGTCTCGGTTGGTGGATTTAAATTCAGTAGTCATTAAACTTGAATGAATTGAAGATGGAAATGGAGATAATGGTAATGAAGATAACAAAAATAGGTAAACAAAAATTAAAATAAAGTCAATAGTCATGCCAACCTAAATGAAGACGAAAGTGAAGTATGACACAGTATAACGAAACGATAACAATAAAAAGGGACATAATACCACGAGTACGTAGAAGTTATTAAAATTATAATATTTTAGAGTAAACCATAGAATGAAACACATCGATGCACTTAGCAGAAATTTTACTGAAACGAAACCAGATATCAGAGAAGAAAATGAAAATATATACGTTGTGAATTGGCAAGTGGGATTGGTTATTGACGATGCAACTGCAAGATTCCAAGTCGAAAACTATGTTTGAGGTGTTAAAAAGAAGAAAAAATGATTCCAAACGAAGGAGGTTCATGGAGACGAGAAAATTGAGAATAACCAAATATGTAGAAAAGTGGGAATTGGAACAAAATGGCTGGTAGCCAAGATTATTTATTCTATGGAAAATATTGCAAGCCGTCATGATATAATGGGACATTTTCGAGTAGAAAGGATGATTGAACATTTGAAACGATATTTCTGGTTCTAGTTGCTAGACGTATATGATGTGCCTACCACAAGATCGATCTTGAATTGATCGATACCATTTTATACGGTGAATTTAGATTATCTGGTGCCATATGTAGTGAGTACGAAGACTAAAAGTTGCTGTATCAAGACTATTTTTATCAAATATTCTATACTTTATACAGTTAGAACGACCAAGACAAAACCAGTGATAGAAGTACTGAGAGATATTCTCTTATTGTACCCAACAGGCATATAAAAAAGTTATTAAATTACTTTTTAAGTGTAGTAGGTGTTAATTACAAAGATTTACAGATTAAACACAGGAATAGATAAACAACACAAAAACATCGGAATACGATTAGATAAAAACTTAATTAGTGATCCCTTTCTAGAATAACAAGATTTTTAATAGTTTATTATAAAACTTGAACTGAAAAAAAGTTCAATAAAGTCTTTTAAAGATTTGATAATCATTTAACAGAATGATAGTACATTAATTATCTAAATTAATCCCAAGACCAAACACTTAATTGCCTTTTTTCAAGCACCACTAAAAAGTTATTCTACACGTCCATTTTTACTAAAAAAAAACTTCCGCACTTCAGAATAAAATGGTAGTTCGTCGAAGACTCAAAACTGACTCCTCGTTCAAAACGGTCAAAATCGCTACCCCTAATATCATTCCTAATCAAAGCTGGAGATTATCGTAGTGTGGAAGAAAAAGATGAACGATTATTCCAGAAAGTTCCAAGCAACAAAAGTTTAAGCAATAGCAAAATTAAGCAAAACTACCTCTAACCTATGTTTTCAAGAAACGCATATAAGTGCAGAATACTGTGGGAAAAGCTGTATTTAAACAAGTGAAATCCAATATTTATGGTCGGTTTCACAAAGCTTGATTAAGTTCTGGTTAACATAATTGTCATTAAATTCGAAATTCAGAAATTTCATTGGCTGAGATTTAACAGACCTTGAATTTTATCCAATTATATTTCTAGTTTTCAAATTTAATCACACTTAAGTTAATCAGAGTTTAATCAAGCTTTGTGAAACCGACCATAAATATTGGATTTCACTTGTTTCAATACAGCTGTGTAATTACTCCTCGTAAAATTTAAAATATAGTTCTGAAGGCGATATATTCTTTTGTGAAGAGTTGATACCTAAAACCTTGTCTAGAAGTATAGTTTGAAATGAAATATTTTATTTAGCTGGTTAAAGGGCCATAAATAGACTAAAATTATCTATAATTTAAACTTTGCTGCAACGTACCGACGAGAGAATTTTCTCTTTTAATACAAGTTTAATAATAAAATAAAGCAAATTAAAAACTAGTAGTAACTAGTCTGTTACAATTATTAGAGCTATACATTCAGTTTTCTAAAATTGTGCAGAACCCTTAAGGTTTAGAGTAAAATCTGTAGGGAGCAAATGGTTTTGCTTTCAAAACGGCTTTAGAAAAACAAGAAAAGTTAGAATAGCACCTCCCATTATAAAGTTACAGAACCAGATCCATTTTCCAGTAAAACGGGTCAAGGTACATCCCGATGATGTCTACAACGCTTATAATAAATAATACTATTACCCACGAAAGAAACTGCAGTTAATTCTGACGGCTGCCAGATAACTATTATAAATCATGGCTCTCGCAAGACGTCTTCCTTAGTATGTGCCAAGAGCCGGCCTTAATAATAATATCTGTAAAATCCCAAGACACATTTGCGACTGCTACGAATGTGGTAAGCTATTCCCAATAAAACGTATTTGCATACGCGAAAGCGTTCGATCTAAACCACTACAAATACACACAAATAATAATCTACAAATATGATAAAAAATGCCTTATGACAAAAAAAAGGAAAACAAAATAATTTAAGAGCAAGAGCATTAGTGATGCTAATGTTATAATATCATGGCATGAGCTCACAAATAACAAAACCATAAGAATCTTTAATGGCAGTAATCATCCGCTAACTTAGCAAAATGGTTATAATACATTCATATACAGAAACATTGTAATTATAAAATCATTAAATTGCTAAATTAATGCAAGCACGTACGTAAAAAGAGGCGGCAACTTAATTCACGATCAACGCTAACGCGACTACAGGTTATGTAGATGATTGATCAATCGTACCAAATGTACGATCGATCATACCAAATCGTACCAAAAGATAATAAAATAGTTAAATAGTATGTAAATGAAATAAATAAAAGATTAGTAAAACTTGTGAAACTTTTACTATTCTTTTATTTATTTCATAATTATGGAGTTTCACCATATAAGGCTAGAAACAATAAACAATCTTATATACGATTACAAAATAAACGTGTTATCTGATGTAGGATACATATATGTATAGGGGTCATTCTTTCTGAACTCAACCACCGGCTAGGCCCAAAAGCTGGAAACCTCTACTTTTGAATGTCACATAGCTTTTATAAAAAAATATATTTAACCCCTAAAACAAGGTAACACGTATTCAGTACAAAGAAAAATTAAAAAAGTTAAAAAGTTAGAAAAAAATAATTTTTTTACTCTTTTTTAACGGTATCGCATTTTTCGTCAAAAATACATAAATTTTGTCTAGTGCGGTTTTTACCTAGATTGTTTCAATTTCGAGCAAAATTGAGAACAACAATTTGCGATTTTTGAAAGTTTATCATTTTTTTTTTCATCAAAAATGGTGTCAGATGAAGTGTCAGTGTCACAAAGAAGACGAAAAAAAATACAGACCGATTTAAAGCGATTTTGAAAATTACGGTTATAGGTGTTACCTATCTATGGGTATGAATAATATAATTAAAACCTTCTAAAATGATGTCAATTATTTTGCTCGATTTTCCGAATAAAAATAAATTTTTGTTAGTGAAAAAAAAATTTTTTTGTTAACACGTGCACCGAAAGCTTTACTTTGCGCCCTAATTTTTGGGCGCAAATAAGCACTTTCCAGTGGATAATAAATGTTACTTTGAGCACAGGTGGTATCGGTACTGGCACTTGTTGGCACCTCAAAAATAATTGAGATCATTCTACAAGGTTTTAATTATATTATTCATACCTATAGATAGATGACACCTATAACCGTAATTTTCAAAATCACTTTAAATCTTTTTCGTATTCTTTGTGTAAAAATAAGCATTTTTTACTCTTCCTTTTTTTCTATCGATGAAAAAATGATAAAATTTCAAAAATGGCAAATTGTAGTTGTTAACTTTGCTCGAAAATGAACCACTCTAGGAAAAAAACGGAGACAGAATTGATATATTTTAGAATGCGAATGCCGTTAAAAAGTTAAAACAAATCTTTCGAATCTTAAAAATCTTTTTCTAAAGTTTCAACTTTTAAAAATGTTTTTGGTACTGGATACGTGTTACCCTTTTGTTTTAGTGGTCAAATATAATTTTTTTTATATAACAGCCATGTGACATTCGAAGTAGTGGTTTCAAGCTTTAAAATGAGCCACCGCAGGCCTTTGTAAGTTGCGTCCATTTTTGGACCTAACCGAAGGTTGAGTTCAGAAAGAATGACCCATACATAAATTTTTAAATTTTAAATATCAGTATTCGACACCAAATAATGAAAGTCTTAGGCCGAATCGTCGATTTATTAAAATAAAACCTTATGTGTGAAACCTCGTTTTCAGGTGATGAGATGTGTTTTACATATCTGAAACTGTGAAAGTTTTATAACCCCGATGAGTAGATGAATCTAGCATTTTCTTTAAATTTCAAATTCTCGAATTTCCGATACTTTTGAATATCTTAAGTGATATCTTTAGAAATAAACACGAAGGCCTTCATGGCGCCTGAGTCAATAGACAACGAACAATTTCTGGGTTTGGACTGTGCCATATTGAGAACAATAAAGGAACTCAAAGTTTCAAAGCACACAGAACGAAACAAATGCGATATAAGATTATTTTTCTTAATTAATCTCCTGAAGAAAGCCCATTGCATTGGGTCAAACTCAGAAGTCGTCCCTTGTTCATATCTCAGTCTAAAACTCTAGGTCTAGGTGTCCCTAAAGTTAACTGCTTGAGTACCTCGTAAAACATCGACTTAATTGCTAACCTTATTATAAATTCCATATTCATCAAGGACACTATAGCACTAGTACCTACTTTAAATACAGAAAACTACTTTTCTAATATAGTACCTATCACTTTAACCTAGTTGTGTCTCAAAGCAACAGCATTTGTGTGGCTGTTAAGAAAAAATTCCAAAGTGTCACGCAAACCTAAACATGAACTATATTTGTTGTAGGAACATAAAAAAATTCCAAAATTCTTCCATATAAATATAGAAATTTCAAAAACCTGTAGTTCATATTTCCTAGTTTCAAACTTTCAATGTTATTTAATTAAAAAATTCAGGCTATTAAAGTTTCGATGTCCTGGAAACGTGGACTTGTTTGCTGCTAGAAATGATAATCATTCTTAAGACATGGTCGCCAATTTACTTTCCCCATGATGACGATGGTTAGATTCTAAACTTTAACTAGTATACTCATTTATTAAATGCACGAAAATAAAACTGTTTCTTTTTTAGGCAACTGAAGAATTCCCATGGGCCTCAAACCTTGAACTTCCAGACAACCTTCAAGAAAATCCCATCGAAGATATAATCTACATTCTAGTTACTCTAGTAGAACAAGCTCGTGATAAATTTCTGGAAAACCTTCCTGACAATCCAAACACCTCCAAGAGCAAATCGAAGCTGAGAAGACAATTCGATATTTCCACCACTAATTTGGTCGAATTGGTCAGAAAAGAGAAAGAAGTAACTAATTTAGAACTCATAGAGGACACAATGTTGGTTAAAATAATATTGAAGTGGCTATATAAGGGACTTGATCAAAACAAAAAAAGTCTAGCACCTGTGTTGCGCCCGTACTTAAAAATTCTTTTTACTACTTCTCACGGAGCATCGTGGCATTTGGAAACGATTAAACAACAAGAAGTTTATGATGAGATTGCAGCTTTAGGAATGTTTTCAAAACTGATTAATTCTGGTAGTATTACACCAGCTCAAGGTCTGATTGATTCCATTAGTAAGAATTGGAATTGGGCTAAACATATGTTGAAAATAATCGAGCAAGGCAATTTAAGGCTCATCTTTATCCCGGAAAGAGGGAAGATCGTTAAACACATTTTGTCTTTACCGCCAAATAATCAGAAAACTTTATCAAAGGATTTTAATAAAACTTTGGAAACTATTAGCAATGCGTCATCAAGCACCACAGAAGGGTTAAGTTTGTCGAGGAGACATTATTTAAGTACAATTTTAAGTAAAGGTAAGACTTTTCTTTTTGGTTTTAAATACTAATAAAAACATTTAATTTTATTTTAGCTTCTTCTACAGCAACCGAGAATGACGGGAATTTTGGCGGTACTAACGTTGTTGAGGATTTCAGGTCTCTTTATTGTATATTAAGAGAGAGTAGCCCAATGACGTTACTTTTCTCAAACTTACACAGAAGAGGAGAACACAGATGTTGCGGGGATATCTTACAAACGCTAATGGCTATGCAAAAAGTTAATGTAAGTTAAAACGAACTAAAATGAACTTTAATTTACTTTAAACACAATTCTGCAGGTCCTCCAGGAGGTTTCAACTTTATTACCAAACGAGGAACGTATCGAAATCTTAGAAGCTATACAGAAATTAACAAATGAAAGAAATAATAAACGCAACGTTAATAAAAAGAAATCTAACACGTTCGTTCAGTTATCCAATGCTAGAAGAAAAATTACCCCTGAAGTGTTCTCCGAAGACCTACAAAAATATACGCCAAAAGAGGAAAGTGCCGGAATAAGAGATACTAAACAAAACGACAAAGATACAAATAAAGAAAAAGGAAAGGAAAAATTTATGTCGAAAAGGTGGAACAAGGAACAATCTCTTAATGGTGATAAGAACCAGGAGGGAACCTTAATTGGAAGCTGTAGAGCCGCAAGGATACGAGATGATACTAATATTATACATTTTCAAGATAATTTTAAAATTCAGTCCTTAATGAAACATTCCAGTTTTAAGTACTGATGAAATTTAATTAATTATTTTTAGCGCTAATGTTATGTAATAAGATGGTGTTATTTTATAGCAGCACATAGAGAGAAGTTTATAAAATGGCATTTGTATTAGTAGGTATTTTTTTTAACAAAATAGGAACATTTATAATAACTATTTTTCATTTTCACATTTGCGTAATAAAAACTTTAAAAAGTTCATCTGGTTTTAATCTTCAATAAACATTTTTTGCTGAATGATATTTTTAACTTCATTATATAAAAGTTTAAGCATTTAAAAAACTTTTGCTTAAATACATAAAAAACTTGATTTACAATATTAGTGTAGTAGGATTAGGCCCATGAAAAGACGATTCCAAAAATATAACATTCAATAGACCATAGTAACTAGGGAAATATCCGTGAAGGTGGGGTGGGGAGGGGGGTTATTTTAAAATAGTCACAATTTAATTTCTTATCTTTAAACCATAAGAGTTGCAGTCATTTCCTACTCTTTTGTATTCATTTGATTTAACTTTAACCGAATTATGTAAAAATATACCGAGTTTCTACAAACAAATTTCACATTTCTTACATAGATATAATTTTTCAAAAACCCGGTATATTTTTACATATTCGGTTAAAGCACATCTAGATGAATAAAAAAATTTAATAGTTGTAACGTTTATAATTTTCAAGACATTAAATATTAAATTTTGCATTTTTTCAAAATTCATTCCTCTCTCCCCAACTGCTATATTTTTAGAATTGTCTTTCAAGGCCTACTCAAAAATGTGAAAAATATTGGGCGTTGCGTTTAAGAAAAGTGGCTATTACTTCATTGTTCGAAAGCTAGAGAGGACGAAACAGTTTTATTTGTTGGAGAAGGTGTTTTTAAAATTAAATTTATCTGTTTCAGCTATTCTCGAGAATTCTAACGGAAAATAAATTATATACATGTTTCCAAACTTTTGGCTTTCACTGTATAAGTTTAGTAACATATGCAATTGTATTCTTACTCATTATAGAACTTTTGAGATTCCGAGCTGTGCTGACCGCTGTTACTCTTATACTGTTACAATTGTTAATTTTATTAATATAAATTCTCCTTGGTAATCTCTGGCCTTGTTTTAATTAATAAAATTCAGAAAACTATAAAAATAATCTATAAAACACTAGGTTTAATTTTGTTCCAGTTCGTTTGAGAGTTCAACCAGGCCGATTTACGCCATTCTTTTTTATATTGAAGCTTTCGCTGTGTAGATTAGTCAACACTATTTAATTTTTATATATTTTTAATGCTTATATTTTTAATTTTTAAATAAATATAAAATGTTTAATTTGAGACGCGTGAATCGGACATTCACTTTTAACTATTCACGATTACTAATCTAGGTATTAGTCAACACTACTTACTTTTTATTTTTATTTAACTTTTATATTTTTAAAACCGTCCTTTTCTTAGTTTGGGGAGTTTTAGTTTTGTGATTTTTTGGTTAATAAAATTTTTAAGCAATATTTGTAATCGATACATTTCAATATTCCCAAGGCCGATTGCTTCGTCACGTTCTGGCACTAAAATCCTCCCTATACCTGCTTACTATGCCACCAGCAGTTCTGAGTCGAGTTTCACAGTATTTGCTGTGGAGCATTTTCACAAAATTTGATATTTCTGCTAGTCTCTGTAGGTACGTTCGTTCTTTCGAAATTTTTAAATTTTGCAGATTGGGATATTTGATAAAAAAGTAGAATAGGAATGTCTAAGAACTAATATTTTATCACTTAAGGAGCATGGACAAAATAACCGACAAAGTTTCGAAAGCTGGTTATATTAAGTAAACATATATTATATATGAATTTCATGCAGAATTTTATGATAAGAATAAGACCGGGGGATGAGTCCGAGTGGGAGATAAGTCGGGGGGGGGGGGTAAGTTGAGGAAGAGATAAATCGGAGAGGCAAGACGGAAAAAGCAGTAAGACGGAAGTAACTAAAGGAGGAAGATAGGATAAGTCGTTATTGATGGTGGAGGGGTAGAAGGGTGTTTGTAAATAACGCGTTCAAAAGTTCGTCTGAGAATGGTAAGCTTAGTATTTGCAACTGTTTTTGTTCGATTGCGCTTATTTAATAAATGTTACTATTAAATAATCACCCTTGGAAACCCGAAGGATTGTAATCACACAACGAACGTTGTTAAGGAAACCCTTCAATAAATTAGTCTTTTGACCGCCATGTCTTGACGGGGTTTCCCTAGTAATTTTTTAAAGAACATTACCTGTAGCGAGCACTATTGTCCCCGCTTGATGTGCTCACTTTAAAGGTTGAATCAGTTAACTCCGTTTAAGATATGCGTTAAGACTTATCTGTACATGGTGTACCTTAGAAATTGTGTGCTAAAACATGTAAAACGCTCGAATATGTAGCAACGATATTTGCAAACCAATTGAAACAATTTCTTTTCTAGAAGCTGCAAAAGTATGAGCTATATTCAAAAGTAGATTTCTAGAGCTACAGTAACTTTAATAAATTTTAATAAATTCGCACTCAAAGCTTGAACGTGAACTCCCTTCCACTTGTCTGTTATTGTAAGATGATGAAGGGAAATACGGTCACATTTTTATTCCCGGGTAGAATAAAACAATATACATAAAACATAGATAGAAACAAAATTTTTGATTATTATTATTATGTGCTTTTTTCATATCATTATTTTATTATAATAAATATTATAATTTAGAAAAGCGAATTTGAGTACTGTTACTGGGAATAACATAAACCAGGAAAAATAAAGCTGTGGTGATAAAAATAGAAAGCGGAGATATTATGATATTTAGTGGAGTAAAAACTACTGAAAGAAGAAAAGCAGGCGTGGCAATTCTTATACATCAAGATTATACAGAAAAGATGATTAACTAGAAATGCATATCAGAATAATTGATAAAACTAGAGTTGAGAAACAAAGAGAAAGATAAAATAACATTAATTGTAAGTTATGGACCATCAGAGAACGATAGGAAGGAGGACGAAGACTTATTTTGGGAGGAGTTACAAGACGAAGTAGATAGCGTTGAAAATAGAATCATGCTAATAGGTGACTTCAATGGAAGAGTAGAAAAAAGCAAAGAAAGGGGTTACCCAGTCGGAGGATATGGCGAAGAAAAGAAAAATAACAATGGTAAAAGAGTAATCGAGTTTTGTATAGCAAATAATATGATAATAAGTAACACATTCTTTAAACATCACGACATACACAAATACACAAGAGTACTGAAGAGTTGAGGAGAGAAAAGACAAAAAGTTTGTTAAAGATATAAAAGTTAAACGTGGATATGAGATAGGTACAGACCACTATCTAGTAGAAACGAAAGTTAAAGAAATGAAGGAAAAGTTACAAGAAAGACAATGAAAAGAAAACAATAAAGAGAATAAACAACGAAGCATTAAAGTGTATAAATTGCTAGATGATGATGTTAGAAGAAAATATCATATAAAACAAGAACAAGACATATGATAAACAAACTGGGAAGAGATAAATAAAGGGAAAAACTCTGGCATATATTTAAGGATGTGATAGTTAAAGCGGGTGAGAGTGTATGCAGTAAAACTCGAATAGGAAAATACAAACACACATCATGGTGGAATGATATTATTAAAAAGAAGTTAAAAATAAGAAAAAATTATGGAAGAAAATTACTGGAACCAAAAATGTTACCGTAAATATCAAATGTATAAAGAACAGCGAAAGTTAGTAAAATATTTAGTTCAAGCAGTAAAAGTGAAGGAATGGGAAGAATTTGGGAAAAAGATGTAAGAAAATAGAATGGGGAATATAAAGTTGCTATACCGAACATTAAGAAATATAAGAAATGATAAGAAAACACATATCCAATATATTGAAGATAAAGAGGGCGACATTACTGACAACAGATGTGCAGATAATTGAAAAATGGCACCGATATTTTAAAACCATCCCCAGTAGCACAAGATATTGACCCAATATTAGTGCTATATGGGTAACATATTATATTCAGGACCAATATTTGGAAGATTCAACCATAATTGGTATTACATCGGTTAAAGACTGGCACCCAACGTATGTAGCCAATATTGCTCCTACAAAGGTCCAATATATAAATAATAAGTTTAAAAAAATATGTTTTCGTCTATATTTATCTTATATTGGGCTTATATTTCAGTCCACTATATGATTAATTCATTGGTAGATATTTAATATTATATATCTAATTAATATTGATGTTATATTGGTTCAAGATTGGCGCCTAATATACGTAACCAATGTTTCTTCCACATAAGTCCCATATACAAATTATGCATATTGTATTATTCTGTACTGGTCTGTCTTATATTGGACATATAGTGTTTTATAAATTTGTTTCGTATAATATTTCACCCTTATAGTTCCGACACTGGATAAGCAGCCTTTAAACAAGGTTACTTGATTATTCAAAGAATCAAAATAGCTATACATAGGCGGGTCTTTATATACGTGAAAATGTTTTACAAATGTGTACCACGTCGAGAAAAATGATAGATGGTTACAAGTTACCATAACTCACACGGTTTTATCAAATACTGAATACTAATAATACCTCAATACTTAATTATTGTATACCTCGCTCTAAATTAATAATAATCGCATTTCAAATTTTGCGCCCAATAACGCACAAGCAGCCGTGTATTGCAAGATAGAAACGCTTGTGATTTAACCGTCACTGATACTTGATGCATCTGACGGATTTGTTAGCAACCATTTGTTCGTCTTTTATCCCTACATTACGAGTGCTTGTTATAAAATTGAAAAATGATTGCATTTGATGTTCTAACGAAGAACGTTGATCCACTCGAAACATTGTCAAAATTGCTCCTATTTCCTAAGTAAAAGGCGCTGCAAACAGAACGTATGCTACAACGTATGTACTCTTAATAATAATAAAAATAAGCATGGTTAAATAACCAAAGACTTAAAACTGCCAATTGATAAAATAGCTGATATTAATAAATAAACAGGCTTAATGTTTATAGTATAAACTTATACAGTGTCGATAAAACTTAGCTTTGCGATAAAAAGCTTTGGGTTTGGATTTTCATGTGTAAACGGAGGGGATATAACGAATAACAATACATCTGAAAAAGATAGATACTTATTGCATAGTAACCTTTTCGGCTAGCTAAAATATTCTAGAACGAATTAACGTTTGTCATGTGCTGACAAAGCTTGGCAAGATGCGACGATACATATCTCTCTCTTTCTCAAATGTACTGCTATGCGCTATTTCTCCTTCGTTGGCACATGAAAAGTCATACGGAAAATGAAGTTTTGCCAACAAAGTGACACAATAGCTATTTGTGTATTAAGAGCGCAAAGTTGGACATTGTCGATTGAGAAATTGTTGCCGCGCGACGAAGGAGCGTGGCATTATTTCGAAATCGACAATGGCCATTGCGCTCGAAACACACACAAGATTTTTTCTATAATCGCAACCTGACCATTTACCCAAAAACAATGTAAAAAAATTTGTCACAAAATCGCTAGCGTTATCTTCTTCAATCAATTCCATTTTCTTACAACGAAAATTTGTACCAGACTGACACTTGTTTACTCGTTGCTCCTAGTTGCAATGGTCAAGGGTTATTTGATTTTCGAGACAAATTCAGAGAGCGAGCGTTTTGGCTACTTTGTCGCTCTAAAGCGGCAAAGTGACACTCCTCGGAAAACGTCAACTTTGCGTTGTCAAAAGCGAGCGCAAATGCCTACTTTGTATAGCGATTATAGAAAAACATATTTTATACAGGGTATCGGTTTTCCACGTTGCGTAATTTGATGTCGAGTATTGGTCGTGGCCACGTTGTCCCGTTGTCCACGTAATACGTGGACGTATTTCTGAATTTTTAAATAATGACAATTTTCATTAGGTCAGAGCTAATATTTCTATTTCCACAGGAGAAATTGCAGCAGAGGTAAATTTATCGCACCAATTAATGTGATGAAAGAACATTGAAAATGCATAAGTATTGGCCACTAATAATGGATTGTAAGGAATGTGGTTTAGGACAATTCTATATTTTAACAGTGCAATCAAACTTATATTGACTAAACCAAAAACAGGCATCTGTAGATAAAACCTATAATTATAGAATTAAGTAGTAATTTTAACCGAAACTGATACGGTACATAAACTATAAGTGTTATCTAGATGCAAAAGGTAAAAATAGAACTCGAAAATAGAAGAAATGCGAAAATTTGCGATTTTGATTAATTATCTACATTAAGTTATTTTGATTTGCAAAATTTTTGCATTGTTATGTTTTCATTATATATATATATATACTTTTTTATGCACGTTTGCATTGCAAGAAATAAATAAATCACTTATTTTATTATTGACCTCACCCCCTGAATAAAAAACACTGTTAGCGCATAATTGTTTCCTTTTAATTTCGCATTAATAAATTTATTTTCGCGACACACACATTTATGTACTTATCAAGGCACGTTGGAAGTGCGCGCTAATTTTTTGATCAAGTGCGTGAGTTGTCAGTCAAAATAAAAATTAAAAGATTTAGTTTCTACTAGTTCTGAGACTCGTTTTCCTAATTTTTCTTAAAACTAACAATTGTGAGACCACAAGAACAAGAATATATTGGCAATTGGTGCATAGTATGAAATAAGAGGATCCCCACAATCAGCAGTTTAGAAAAGACCAAAGGAGTACGTTCACGGTAAGTGCCCTTAGTGAACTTATAGCGATTACAATTTGTGTGTGTTTATAAATGTTGGCGTATAATCTTATTTACTTTCCAATACAGTCCACGAAATCAAAGTTTCTCTTGTGCGCTGACAAACACTATACTACTACTACTAAAATTTCAATCTAAATAGAAGACAAATTATTCAAAAATTTTATAACAATTTGCTCTAAATAGACGCAATATTTATATTAATATTACCTAGTAAAAGATCCCAAAGTCAAGAGTAAGATCTTACTCCTAAACGATTAGAAATTTGACTGTTCGTGTGTAAAAAGGTTACCATAAATGATTAAAGATATAATTGTTTTAAAGTGTAATAAATCTACACTAACATTGTATTGAAGTTAATTCTATGGTCTACACCTCTACACGAAGGTACAGATTAGATATTTTACTCTAAATGTATTGGACCTAAACACACACTTTTTAGAGTGGTCTGGTGTTCGCTTTTTATACTAAATTTTTTACCGTGTACTTTAATTAAGTACTATTTTAATAATAATTTGTACGTTTTAAAAAATGTTAAATTTATTCAAAGATTATATTGAATTATAATTGAAAATGAGAATAAGTATTATTGTAATAAACGTCAATAAATTGTTCATTTATAAACTGGCCTTTAACTTACAAACTATGCTTTTGAGTTTTTCACTTCAATAAGACTGTGTGTATTATATGTTATATAACAACCGGCAGCTTTAAACTGGAAATAAATTATTCGCATTTGATTCATATATGTAGTATGTGGTAGTATGCATGCCTTTTCAGTAACAATAAAGTTTTGCATAAAATGGAAGCACATAGTGTGCAAACTGTCCCTTCCTTAACAACCGTTGTATGTCGAATTTGAACCTGCCTGTATACTGGTGGTAGGAAATTCTTACTAGCTCATATATTTTGTATATGGCGTCACCAAGGTATTCTCTTGTGTCTGTTTTATTTTATAATAATTATATAGTTACATTATTTTAAAATTTATTTACTTCTAATTACTCTCATTTGGACCCGCTCCATCAGACCTTTACTCGATAGCTCTTCCAGAGGCCAGTCCGCCCCTGGTTGCATTATTACAAAAACGATAGAACTAAACGGTCAACTTTAGAATATTTAAATATTTACAATTATCGTGTTATCTATTTCGGTTTCCGAAACGTCGTGAAGCTGTTCTTCATGAGCAGAAACAACTAGTTCCTCAAGAAGATTAATTATTACATTAATTACATTTTGATTATTAAATTATATTCTAAACCTAATTCATGAGAACAAGAGAGTCTAAAACAAATTGCTACAATTGCAAAATTAATAATAAAAGGAGAGATAATTATTCCGTTCCCATGATAACGAACGTCTCTGTGCACGGGTGATGCTCTTGAATCAATGGTGCGTCGCGACGCCGCAGTCGACCCAGCATCCAGAGGTGTGTCGGACGCAGCATCTCGGCTCCCGGTTAACGACTTAACCCTACAGTAGCCACCCCTTAACCGATGCGATGTTGGTATTAAAACGGGAAAGCATGGACCCACATCAAAGTCGATCGAAATCTGTCATTGCAAATCTTCGTATTTAATCATAATCAGTTTTCTTTTGTTTTTCTTTCTTTGTTTTTTAAATAAATTTTAAAACGTGGTGCTCTTTTACCCTTGTCTGTTTCCCTAATTAAATGAAAAACTTTTTAAATTTTACATTTTATCGATGTTTGTTAACTGTTTTCGGATGTAGCGGAGTAAATTAGTTGTTGATTTTTTAATCGCGTGGATCATGCAGATGTGATTCAATTTTTTAAAAAAGGTAAGTTGTAACATATATTTTGAGTATATGTGTGAGACGGAATAATATTGTGTTATTTTGCATGATGATGCTGAATTTTGAAATAATATGGCGGATAATATTTGTATTTTTATTTTCTTTTAGTTAATTAAATGTGAAAATGAGTGTGGAAAATTCATTCATTCGTTGTTTGAAGGCAGGCATGATTTTTTTACAATTTAAAAGTTGGAGAATAAAATAGAACTGTATAAATCAAGGAGGGTGACCAATTTATATCAATTAGTGTTGTGATTTACTTAACGTGCAAAGAAGCACGTGACGTTTTTTGTTAAGATAGTCTTAATCCGGTGTTGTTTAAATTGCATCTGTAAATGACTGATAAAACCAGGTGAATCCGAGAAAAATTATCGATGTAACATCCATGAGGGAAAGATGAGTAACACAATCTTCTGATTAATAAAACAGAAATGAGCCTCATATTACTCAATTATTCACAGACCGTACTAATTAACAAGTTATATAGACATAAAGCATCCCTTATGGAATACTACGCTTTACGCATTTCAAAGTTTCGCTTCGATTTTATCCCTGATGTAAAATCACAACAAAACGTATCTGAAGAAGGAAACAATGAATTTCCTACTTAATTAGTAGTATAATGTTAATATCAACACATTAGTTATTACTACATATAAATAACAGTAGCAATATATGAAATAAGGGATTGAGTACATTTTGTTATAAAATAATTGAGGAGTGGAAATAAATAATGTTTATTCAACATAAACAATCTTCCGAATGGAATATATAATTTGTTAAAATCTGCAAATAATTACAACTACTGTTGAATTGTTTTGGTAAAATGTATTTTCTGAAACTTTTCAGCTGGGCTTAGCGCTCCCTTTCATACTCTAAATGTTTTATTAATTGCCTGGTGAAATTTATAAATTAACAAGTTTT
The DNA here is from genome assembly GCA_929113105.1 of Agrypnus murinus. Taxonomy (NCBI): domain Eukaryota; kingdom Metazoa; phylum Arthropoda; class Insecta; order Coleoptera; family Elateridae; genus Agrypnus; species Agrypnus murinus. Next base: position 219,041,838 of record OV816025.1, read on the forward strand.
GCAACATTTAGACCTAAAGTTTATCCTTTAATTCCGCTTCGAGATTGACAAAAGCCCTTAATGTTCTTTTGACGGTTAAACTGTATATTGTTTGAGTAAACTAACTTTTCAGTAGATTGCTAGTCAAATAAATAACTGTTTATACTATCATTGCAGGAACATGAAGTTTTACAAAGTAAGGTTAGAAGCAGTAAGCTCATTGGAAGTTAAGTTTAAGCAAATTCTTTTCAATCAGAATTCTCCCCTACCGAGTGATCAATAGAACGTTTAAAAGCTTCATTTATATTTTATAATTAATCTCTTAAATTATTCCACTATTTTTTTTTTAATCAATCGAGCCTAACTTACCCCAGTAGCATACCACCATATTTAATAAATATTTGTTAATATTGAATGTTGTTTTAATATAAAAAAATCTTTATTTTACTTCGAATAATTTATATTTGAATCTTTATATATCATACATATTTGCACAAATCTATAAAAATGTAACATACTTATTACTCGTTTGTATGATGTTAGAAAATTAATATTTAAAGGTATATCAATTCGATAAACATGTACAAATAAAACTTATAAAACTTATAAAGCATAATTCGAAATATTCACTAAATGTTTTGTTTTGAGTAAATAATTTACATTTAAATTTTAATATTTTATAAATATTTAACGTACATTTTCAAAAAACTAATCTCAATTTAAGATATATTATAGATTATATGAATATTACATTTAGCTCATCAATTATAATTAAGTAAAGCATGTGTAAAGCGTGACATCACGCGTAATAAAGTGTAACATGTAAAAACAAATGAACGTTTGGGTGTTGCAAAATCAAGTAAAACAGTGTATTTAATGAATTGGTGGTGCTCTTTATTGCACTGTATTAATTTTTATTGTATTTTTTATGCACCTTATGGATATAACTTTGTGTTCTAGGTTTTTAATAATATTTCATAATATTACATAATATTTATTATGTTGAACAAAGTTTTACGTTTTTATATTTTTTTAGGTTTTCTCCTGGCAATAAACCAAAGAAAAATGTTTTTTGTTGTTTTAGTATATTCCATAAATATTCACTCAATATTTATGAGATATATTCATATTACATCAAATACATCATATTAAAGCTATATACAATAAAATATATTTAAACGACACTCTAAGTTCAATATTTATATAATATTAAAAATCAAATGTTTTTAAATAAAAAAATCGATCGTTTTTTGAACAAGTTTGACAAATATTGGGAATTAAAAATTTCATTTATATACATGTTTTATAAAATGAACACAGAAGCTTTCGATATCAGAGTAAGTGCACAAAATATAAGAAAACATATGGAGATATAAGAAAATAAAAGAACATATTTTGTTTTTAAGTAAACAAGTAAAAATTTGTTTTATTGAAATTGATTTATTATTATTTTTTTTATTTGTTTAACCTACACTACGAGGAAACCAAGATAAAAGGTCATATGTCCCCCATCTAACATGCTACACAATCATACGCACACATAATCAAGGTGTCCAAATTTTTTGATTTAGTATAATTCTGCCTTTCTAGTGGGATTTTAACCCACGACCTTTGCAATGCGTATACCACTCCCATTCGCCTACCGCCGACCATAATATAATTATATAATTTCATGTACATTTTTATTTCAAATTTTGGACAGTTATAGTTTAAAAAGACGTTTAAAAAAATTTCAATTTTGTTAAAATTAGTGTTTTTAATTTTTTTATGAACTAGTCAAATTGATAATTTTAAATTTAATTAGACAATTTATTATTATAATATGACGCTAAAATATTTTATGTAGAAATACCAAAATGCGAAACAAAAGAAAATTCTCAATATTCATCCATCTCAAACTATTTAACATGTATTTATGTATTTGTAATTCTCATGTATTTATCACATCCCACAATTATTAAACCCCCTGAAACTCAGCATTCAATTAAGAAAATATAGTGCGCTAAGGATTTAATATAATCGCGTTTTATCCGCCACGTTTTACCACATATAAACTCTTTATCGAAAAATTAACTAATTTAACAATTCAAGATTTTATTGGATTTGTATTAAATGCTAATACAAAGAGGTATTTAAGAACGCCGATTTCAATTTTAATGTCAACATTTAGAAATTCAAAATAACGGATCTAATATGGCGGCCATAATGACTAAAACTCGACTTAATTATTCCCATAAAACTTGATATCTGGTATTTTTGAGTTTGCTGATTTTAAATTTGATGACAAAATTGATAAATAGAATAATAGTAATTACCAGGGTCTACTTAATCTTGAATTCCTGGCTAAGATTTAACTTTTGATGATGAAAAATACTTTAACTGTGAAAGATGTAAACAAACTGACAAGCAAAAAGTTACGGGAGCTCACTTTGAGAGTATCCCGAAATGTAAGGGACAACGGTAACTCATTCCGAAACCACCAAAAATAATATCTAAATCGTCGTGTCCTTCTTCTTACGTTTCTGCTACCGTTAGTTTATTTCTTTGTTCCTGAATTTTCTGGAACCATTTCATATTAGAGATTAAAAATATACAGCGCTCTACGCAGTACAAAAATATTAACATAGTAAAGAGACATTTATCTACAAATTGTTAAGAGCCACTTGAGAATGTGCAAGCTGCATTGGCAGAAGAAGCTTAAAAGCTAAACACTCTTTCTCGATAGTTGAGTAGTTTATCTCGTTGTTTCACTTTGACTACCTTTTTAAGGATGTTTCTTAAGAGATATATAGGTTGGTGTCTATGGTTTTTCTTCATTTTTAATGCTTTATCCGAATTTGAATCAAAATTCTGAAATTAGATTTTTGGAAAAAATGTTAAAATATTTAATTATTTGTTAATATTATTTATTTTACGTACGGAAAAGAATAGAATATTTTTAAAAGATGTAGTAGATATATATGTGTGAATAAATAAATCAGGCATATATAAATAAAAAAAATAAATAGAACAAAACATAAAACAAACATAAACAAATAAAATGATAATAAAATTTGTAAATAGTTATAAAATAAATATATATTATAAAATATGACTTATTGTTATATGTTCTAAATTTTTAATTTTCAATTACTTTATTATTTCAATATACAATTTAGATTATTGTTAAATACCTAATTTGCGAATTAAAAAAACTGGTATGTTCTAATAGCAAGAACGTAGAAAATTAAAGAAGAATTTATAGTTTATTGAATGTGATTTTGAATTAAATATTTGGCTAATAAATATGACGAATATACTTAACGAATTGTAACTTCAGACCATTTTAAAGGCTACGATTAAAGAAAGATAGTTATGCTAGGATGAGAGTTTTAGTTAAGTTGAAGGCTACATGCTAGGCTACAGATAGAATAATCGAGTTAGAATAGGTTTACTAGGAAAATTATCATACACACATAACCTCAATTTCATATAAAAAGATTTATAGTTTCAAAAAGGATATAAGTCATTTATGCTATTTCATAGTAGAACATGTTGTATGTAACCCAGGTTACATGTTAAGATAGTTTTTCCATTTTTCTGAAAAGTTTTATTTTGTTGCTAGATTTGAGTTTGACGATTGTTGAACGCAGAATAGAATTCTCTTTTTTTTCCATTTAGTTGAATCAATTTCGGGTACATATTTTGCTGGAAATAGTTAAATCAGATCAGTACCTTGATGTTTACAATGTTACAATTTACTTACGGAATCCTGGATTTGGAAGAATTGAGTTCAAATAAATGAAGGTATCAGCTGTGCTGATATTCTTTGGTTTTGTCAAATTTTGAGTTCATTTTAATATTTTGCACAATTGTTTTGATGCAGGCACCTGGAGCATTGTACTCGGGACAAGAATAGTTCTATTCAATTTATGTAGGTATATTGTTTAAATTTGCAGAAGCATCGTTTCATGTCTAAAACATAAGGGTATATATTTTAGTTAAGTTTTTCTTTGTTATTTTATTATAATTTGTGTAAACTCCATATGTTTGGGGTACCTTGTGTAACTATGTACATATTTCATATACAGGGATAGCTGGAGAGTGATGGGTTTCCAATGTAATTTAGTTTTCATGAGATCGGTGACAGCTGATCGTTTTTATTGATTTTCTTTATTATTGTTCAATTTAGACCATAAGTGTCTTATGTCATTTTAAACGTTTCTTTACCAGCTACCTTTCTATCTTTTTAGAATTAAGATTAGCGTTAATTGTGATCAGATGTTCAAATTAGTGACGTCATGATAAGTGTTGATGTTCAAGTGTTTTTAAAAATTTCGTTGTGCCGTCAAATGTTTTGCGAAAAGATATAAATGAACCTCGAAAAAAGAACAAATTCAGTCGATCAAAGTTAGGGGGTAGGTAGGTCCTCGTCGGCTCGTAATCAAAAAACTTAAAATAAAAGTTAGGTTATGAAGTGTAATGTTTTGTTAGTAATCAAACGTCTATAACATATGTGATTTGAATACTTACCTGTTTGATTAAATCGAAGAAGAATTATTTTCGTTTATTAATACAATTATTTGGAATTGTGTTCGTGTATATTATTTTAAAATTGAGAAAGATTTTAATATTGAAAAATTTTTTATATCGATGTGTATGGATTTGGTTATCGACTGGCATGGATTTTTAAAAACATCTGATTGGAATGAACACTGTTTTACCGATCGTACAACAGTTTAAACATTCATTGACATTTCGTGTGTCAGTTCACATATACAAGGTTGGTCGAAATAAGGATTGTTACCCATTGGGAACAATTTGTTTAAACCATTTTATTTCATTCTTGTCCAAGTCAAGAGGTTCTTAATGAACAGAGTTTGTTGTTTTAACAACAATTTTGGGTTTCATTTTCAATTGTAAGCAATTTATTTGGTTGAATTTATTTTATTTGATGCTAGTCTGTTTAAATGAATACGGATGTAACCCCCATGTCAGGTTCACAACCACCAAAATTTCATTTAAGCAAACTAAAAGAAGATTTTCTTTTACGATTTTTAAGGAACTTGTTTTTCCTTTTTGATAAAATTTTTCCCATTTTAATAAAAATAAAGATCTGTCGTTTCTAATTTATATAAGTGTTTATTTTTATTTGATGTGGATGCAAGTATTCAATGTTATATACAGGGTCAAAGATTATTTCTCGTCCAAACGCAGCGTTCCAGGTGTGACTTGTAGTTAGTTCTTTTCTTCCAGCTGCAGGAATCAGTAAGATTTTTGTAATTAGTTTATCTCATGCTCAATCGAAACAAAACTTAGTCAGCCTATTGGGAAATATAAAAGCTATTGGGTTGTTATATCTTCATTTTTATTAATGCTAGCCAAAATCAAATAAACATTTATTTTATTTATTTAGTAAATATCATCCCATACTTTTATGGTTTGCCCAGAATGTGGGTCTTTCTTAAATATTATTCATTTCAGAATAAAACATCTTATAACTTATATGGCGCTCAACGTGGGGCTTTCTCTTAAAATCTTAATTCATTTATTTAAAGGTTATTTAGCAGAAAACATCTCAGTATAATATATAAATGACTAATATACACCTATGTTCAAAATAATAGCAGTAGTTCGAATAATTCCAAAAAAACTTTTTTTAAGTATTTAATTTGTTTTGCTTTAAATAAATGGTAATAGTGTATAATGTAATAAATATCCAATAACGATATATTACATTTGCTAACTCAAAACTCACTTTATTTAAAAATATTCAACTTAAACAATGTTAATTAGGGTATTCAAAGAAATGGATGTTTAAAGCAATTATTTAGACACTAAGCAAAAATCATTAATAAAATTACTTAAAGCTAGTGTACACTAATTGCTTTAAATATGTTATTTTTTTGAACACCCTAATTAACATTGTTTAGGTTGAATGTTTTTAATAAAGTGAATTTTGGGTTAGCAAATGTAATATATCGTTATTGGATATTTATTACATTATATACTATTACCATTTATTTAAAACAAAACAAGTTAAATACTTACAAAAAATTTGTTTGGAATGATTCGAACTACTGCTACACTCAGAAAAATAGTCAGTTTAAAGTAACCAAAAATAAGTTGCAGCAACCTGAAAATATGTACAAATAGTGACAACAATACCTGTGTGTAATACGAAATATATGATTTTAGTAAAATGTTTTTGGTTAAATTGACGCAATAAGGTTAAATCAATCCCACTCCCATATGGTAGAAGTAACCGAAAAACAGTTGAATTTACCATACCTGTTGGGTTATTTCAACCTTACTCCCTGGTTTGACACAATTCGTGTTATGTAGAGCATACACGGTGCTGTAATCTATTGCATAAACAAGTTGAGCTCAGACTAGTCTGTGTAATAAAATTTAATAAATTTTATTATTTTATTTTGTTTTATAAAAGTATCGTATTTCTTTAAAACGTGTGTATTAAAAGGAAAGAAATAATAATTATTGAGTTCATAATAAAAGGTTGAATCGTAACCTCCGAGATAGTCAAGAGGCCGCGACCAAGCAATTATGACGTCACGAAAACCGGCTAACAATTGCGAAACGTAAAATACCCATCATAAAGACACTTGTATATTTCTGAGTAAAACTGAATATTATTTCAAAAAAAGCACTTATATTATGATAAACAATGAATAGGGTTTTCCACGTCACCGTTGAGGTACCCATGATAGACGCGTTGGCTATTATGGAGGCCTCGCCAATAGCCCTATCTCCATGCGTTAATGTGTTTTATAACTTCTTAACCATTAAATTTAATCAGTTTTCTCTTTGATAGATCCATGTTTTGGGTGTTAATTTTGTCGTTGATTATTTTTGAATAGTTATTGAGAAATATATTGGCAAGAATATGACAATTTTTTAACAATATCGACTTCAACGTTTTGCTACATAAAATACATTTCTCATTGATTTCGTGTACATATTTTTCCAATTTTAACATTGTCAATTCCCGTAAAATAATCCTTTGTTTACCTGTCTTTAGAAATTCAGTTTCATATTTATCTGAAATAAGCTCACTGAATATCTGATACGCCTGAATAGAGACTTCAAAGAATAATTCAGATGGTTGTTTTAGAGCACCTCTTGTTAAATTTTTTAAATATTTGCTAATATCTGCAGAGTCATTTTCACCACAGTTGGTAAAATTTATAACAAAATCTGAATTGGTAGTAATGGATGTTAAACAATTTAATTTAATAATGCTATAGCATTATTAATGCTATATAATTATCGAAATGGCAAAAAACAAGTGATCGTTCTTTATTTTTTTGATTTAACCAATTATTTCGAATAGATTTTTATAAATGAACAGTATCAAAAAGTAAATAAATTTGTTGTTGCGGATCAGAAACATTTTGGATAAAGCAAGGTAACTAACTCTTCCTTAATGCTTGTACTACTTAAAAGTCGATAACAAGTTCGATTCATTCTGTAATTATCACAAATTAAAGAAATTACCCGAAAACCAATTTTGGTTAGAATCTTAATTACTTCTAAAATCATTTCTTTTAAATCAACGGCAGAAGTTTTTTTTACAGGAAATAGAGCCACAATATCTTCATTCTTCGCAACATTTATCAGGCATTTTTAATGAAATAAACAAGACTCACCCAAGTATCTCGTCAAACTGTTGGCTTTTTTGATTAACTAATCAAAATATTTATGAAATTGTATTTTATATAGGTAAACGGCACAATACACAATCATATTATGAACGACACCAACCGAAAGTTATTTTAGCGGCCATTTCTGCCAACGCCTACACTCGATACGGCTATTGAGAAACAGTCTCTTTTCACTGATTTTATAAATTGTCTTCACATAAATCAGGTAAATCTGAAATTCTACACCTTTAATTTAACACTTTAACTTATTTGAACTTATTTATGAGAGTTTTTGAAAGAAACCCTTCCGAAAAAGAGTCTAGTTCACACGACTACGATCACGGCAAATGTAAACTGCAATAGCCGGCATTCGTGACGTCAGATCACGTGACACAAGCCTTGTTCGTGGCCTCTATTTTCTCGGAGGTTACGGTTGAATAAAATCTCTTTCTTTAATTAGAAGTATTTAGTATTATGCAGCCAATAAAGTCTTTCATGTGAAAAAGATTTTAATGAAATACGATACTATCTGGAACTCCAACTTGTTTACGCAATAAATTAAACATTTAACGACGATGTCTTCGGCGACGTGGTCGAGGAAGACCGTGAATGGTGCCCATTAGGTTGTTTCAGCATTACATATGGTAATTGAAACTTATCACAAAGTAAATACTACCCTTTCGAAGGGTAAAAGTTCTAACCATAACGTTTGGTTCACTTTACCTATTTATATAGTACCTTGAATCAATAAGTTAAGCTATTTTAGTTTGACTTGTAAGTTAAAATAGCCAACTGTACATGTAGATTTAACCCAAGTAAGGTAGTGGCTGATTTTACTAGAACCCGGGTAAAATCTACCAAAGAGCGTTTAACTATAAATAGATAGTTCACTTAGCAAATCAGTTGTTTATTCTGACCTTGGTTTTTAGTTAACGCTGCTAAAATCAGGTTAGGACAACAAAAAATGGGTCTACTATAATATAGTCATCATATTTTGTTATCATTTTTCTCAGTGTATTATTTTGAACACGTGTGTAAATATATAAAATAATATAGTTATATAAATACCATAAATATATAAAATATAATTTAACTAGATTTAAAATTTACTGACGGATGAGTATCGAAAATTTTGGATGTTAGATTTACAATTAGTACTTAGAATTTAGAATACAGATCGAAAGTTTAGAAATTCAGATTTGTAACACAATTTGAAGCTAAAAATATAATTTCTCGTAAGGAATCATATGTTAAAATATCGAATAGTTGAATATCAGAATTAGATTAGATATGAAAATCTCAGTAATAATCTTAAAACGTTAGTACTTACATTCAACTTTTCAAGTTTCAACAGTTACAGAGATTTGGGGTAGAAGTAATTGAAAAATTACTAAATTACTAAAAATTATTCATGGGAATTAAGCGCTAATCAGTCAGGTACAAATTAATTGAATGATGAAAACGGATATGACAACTGAAATGCTTAGAATTGGAAACGTACTGTCATTTTTATTCAAAGTTGGAGTTTCAGATTCAACAATATGGAATTTATAAACTCTAAAAAGTAAAAATTTAAAACTTTTCAATCTTTGTACACTGTTAATTTCATTAACATGGAATTAAACTGTGGTGGCTTGTAGTAATCCAATGAAAATATATTTGTCAGCACTAAAATAGTTCAAGTGCTTACAAGGCACAAATCATATAGTCACTAGTATCAAATTACTATCACTCATGTCACACACCTATATTATTTGTCGCTTGTATCTAATTTTTTTTTTGTTCATTATAATGAATATGTTCTGGTATCTTTATCACACCACATAGTCAACCCGCCTGTGCGGTGTCTCATTTACGTTCGCCCATCTTCCATAAGATCACCAACCAACTTATGAATATTTAGTTCTTACAGCTGAGGGTGTGACAATACACATTATAGGGTTACTAATTTATTACCTTACATTCTTTCAATGCTTCATAAAATTTTTAATTTGGGGATTTTTGCACAAAACTTAAATGATTTAAGTAGCAGATACATACATTACCATTCACAATTTCATAAATATCTAATGCTAATTTACATAAAAAGTAGATATTCCACATATGCGTGATTTCTAAATTTCTAATTTATCCAGAAGAAATTGCTGCTCGAATTTTGAAATATAAAATCAAAGTGATGAAGTTCGAGGCACGAAACAATCTCTAAACATTATTTAATAACGTGGAATGGATTTTGTTATGATAATGTCCCATAAATTTCTGCTTCAAATTTGTCACTTAACTTTGCTGTTGAATATTCATTTATTCATTTTTAGCCGTTAGTTATCAGCTATATTGTTTTGAAGGAAGAGTTTCGACTTTAGTAAAGCAGATAATATAATTGAAAAATTTTAAAACCAACTTTTTGGAATCGTACAATTGATCAAAAATTGTTGTAATAGAAAACTACCTTTACGATTACCAAACGTCCTACTTTGGGAGGACATGTCCTCTAATTTATCATTGTCTTACCTCCTGCGAAGAAAAATTATAAATATTTTACGTTAGATTTTTAGTTTAAACTGTAATATAATGAAATCTTCTAAATCTGGGAAAATGAAATTTCTGTGTGATGCATTAAAGCAGTAATGCAATTTTGGGTCGCGAAAGTTAAAAAATGGGTCGTATAAATATTTATTTTTAATATATCATTTAGGTACATGTTAAGAATATATGCTATAAGGTCCTGTAATTTTAAGTATCCTCCCATCCTCTCTCTCTCGTATGGGTCGCCTTATAATTTTATTGATATTTTTGGGTCGCTACTGTTACCAACAAAATGGGGACGGCTTATTGGGAAACGGTAACAACCTTTAACCGCAGTTAAACCTGTCGGCTGCCAGCTAACTAGTGGGAGGTCGTGGGTCTCACTAAAGGTCTTCTGTAATGGGCGCCAAGAATTGTCTAAAATAGCTACAGTATTGGCCGACAAAATCTGAAAAGAACAACACATTTGCGACTACTACCAATGTGGTCGACTTTCCCCAATAATGACTCCTCGATGGCTGAAAATATAAACTCCAAATACCACACATACAAATAATAAATCTTCAAGTAAAATATATACAGTGCTTTATTATTTATTAAACAAATTATCAAATAAAACAAATTAATCAACGTGAAATAACCTTGGCAAAAATTGAATATATTCTATACACAAATTGAAAGAGAAAAGGATTAATGCGAGCGTGATTTCTTACTCTAAAACTGACTTGACTTAAAGTCTCAAGATTGTAACAAACACGGTAAATTAACGCGAATACCTGTGATGTGGATTGCACAATCGTAACCTCAGAATTTAATTCTTTAACCAATTCATTACGGAGCAAAATATACGTATTCACTCGCAAACATTCTTAACAATATAATAGAGTAAATAATACGTGATAAAATCATATATATGAAGCAGATATCTAGATATAAGTGCTACACGCACACAGGTGAAAAACCATGTAACACATAAATTTATAATATACAAATGTACAGATATGCTTTATATACCAACAGGATTGTCGAACGTTATAGATGTTGTAAATAGTTGCTACAATATAACTAACTCACGATACGGTGTCTGTTCTTAGAGCTGAAGAGGAACGTCACCAACCAGCTCGAACGTAGCGTAATTCCAACGGGGCAACAGCAACCAAGTCTGTGTAATGGTCTCAACAACCCAAATATACAACGCATACTTGCTATACAGCAAGTTATAAAATGGGTAAAGGATAAACCAAAGATAAAAAGAAAAAGGTCTTCGATGGAATTTGACCTTAAGAGAGATTTATATCGCCTCCATATAACGACGATTATACATAAAAACCTATCGAAAGAATTAAGTATAAGAGACTGAATGATAGAAAAGTTAACCTACAAACTTACGAAGATGTGTGCTTCTATAACCTCAAAAGAACAGATGAAAAATATCCCATAACGGTTCCAATAAACTTGGAAATCATCGCCAAAACTAACCCCAAAACTGCACTAAGGCATTTCCCAAGACACAACACAAAGGAAACAGATTAATTAGGCAGCGATGTCCATCAAATTCTTTAAAAAAAAGTTCTTCACACGAGCGATCAAAACCAAGTGAAGTCTCTTATCAAGACAGGAAATTAGTTCCACAACAAAATGGCAACTACAAGGAGAGAAAATGCAAAAATCCCTAAACGCTATACAACTTTACACAAAAGCATATCTATACAGGGTGCTACGAAATTAGCACGTAACACTACATAAAAAATGTTGCGGAACGCTGCATTAAAGAACATAGCAACAAACTTTATTTTGCGTTAGTATGTTTTTTGCGATAGTGGAGGGACGAGATGTTTGGAGTAAAAATATAGAGGCAAAATTGCTATCTTGCTATTATCTGCTATGATATCGCAGTTTCACGTCGTGGTTTTAGAGAAGAATAATTAAGTAGTAGTAGTTGACTTGAATTCTGTACAAAAACAAGAAGTTAAATGAACCTGTTACAACAGTAACATAACATAGATAATAATTCAAATAAATCATAAAGAGTTTTTTTTTGTTTGTTTTGTCCGCTAAATTAACAATTTGTATGAGCTCGTTTTAGTAAATAGTAATAAGTTTCATTTATTTTATTTAGTTTATCAAGCGTTGTAATTTATTTTATAATAGATTCAATAAGTTAGCAAGTATTGTTACCTTAATTGTAGTTATTTTAGATATATTGTATAGTTGTCTAGAATTTCGTGTTTATTTTTGTTATTTATGTTTTCTTGTGTCTTTTGGCAAACTAGTGTGTAGCTAATGTATGTAGCTACAGTAATTGCAAACACGCAATTATACCGATTAGTTTACAATATGATTTTGTAAAGTTATAAAATACGCTCCTTAACAAATTATAAAGATAAAGTTAATTATTGTACGTATTTCTAACCCAACAATTTCAACTAATTAACAAAATCTTAATATTATATCTTAAATAACATATAATAGAAATGCAAGCTACCCTAAAGATTAGATTAAAAAAAGTTGTTTACCCTAAACATTTTCAACCTTAGCGATAACTTGAAATTATTGCAATAAACTTTAGTCAAAAAAAGATCATAATCAAAATAAGATTAACCTACATCTAAATGATTGGCACACACGCCTAATTGAATGAGAACCGCTTACAAAAAGTAAGTGCCCCTTAAGACTTTTCTACATATCTGTATATTTTTCGACGTAAAAGTGTTACATGTGGTTAGATACTACGGGAAGTTCTAAAAGTGTGTTTAAACAGTTACAAAAACTCTCAAAGCAAAATCTTTATTAAAACCTATATTGAATTGCCCTGTCATCCTTCTAGTTGGCTGGACTTCTCTTCTGGAAGGTTCCCTAATTTTCCTTTAGATCAAACTAAAATGCATGTAATGCTTTCTACCTATAAAGCTCCATTTAATAAGAAAGTTTAAGTAAATTAAAAACGAAGCTGATACCACTTCGTACACTGAAACTACTTTTAATACGTACAGCAAAGAACTTTCATCTTACTAATCAGTGCTTAATTACTTAAAAGACTTTTCCTATAGTAATATTTCTAAAGCTCCCTTAATTAAAGAGAGAACTATAGTTAATACAGCTAAAGTTAAAGCTAAAACTTGCGATACACACGTTGCTGTCTAGCTAATTGATAGATAAGCCTATTAACCACAGACGCTCATTTCATTTCTCATTGATGGCATAGTACTCGATTCTGAAAATCGTGTATTAATTTTCTGACGGTTTCTAATTATACTAAATAAAGTAATTAGTATATCTACTGATCAATTTAAAATTCCTAGGCTTATAAACTTAAAATACCACTCCTACTAAATTAATTGGTACCTATTGTGAGCATGGCCATATATTTAGGTGTCATTTGTATCATAATTATGTGTAGGCTTTCTTTAAATAGGCTAGATTTAAATTGCAAATGAAACTAATAGAAAGCTGGAACCAAGGATTTGTTCTAATATAAATTAGCTCTTTGTTGTTTGTATTTTCAGTGAAGCCCTTTCTGAGAATTTCAAGATTGTCCTATGCTATGCTGTATTATTTATTAAACCCGACCGCTCCAAGAAACAACTCTTTTCACTAAACTTATCGAGTTTCTTCTTGAATTCCTAGAATATGTGCCTTCCAGAATGTATGTAGAACGTATTTGTATAAAATTCACGCTCATACGGTATTGAATAATGTAAGGTATATTTTAAAGAAGAGTGATTTACTCAGGTTTTACGGTTTCGTATTCAAAATTAAATTAATGTTTGGTTTACAAGACGGTAGGCAGAGCTTTGTTGTAAGCAGTTACTTATTAGTTTATTTGTATGCATTAATTAGGGATTTGTTTGTGCCTTTTGGTTGTTAACATCAGAAGAATGTAATATATTTGCAGTAGATTACGCAAAAAGAAAATAAAAATATCTTTCATAGATGGCTATCCAAGACCCAACTATCGTAATATTCCGATTCACATTATCGGCATTACATAACTAGTATTTTATTACTAGAAGCTGGGGATTATAGCGTCCACACCAATGTCTGTTTTTATTTATTGCTCCATATATGCGTTAATTTTAATGAGTGGTAGAAGACATCAAACGGAACAAACATTAATCTTATATAACTTTGTTCTAAGACGTACCACTTTTTCAGAAAAAAATATTAATATTGTAAACTTTAACATCATTTTGCCGCGTTAATAATATTAATTTAATTATAGTGCTTTGCCAGAAGGTGTATCTCTAGCACAAACCTTTATAACATTTTTTCGTATGATCAATCGTTTACGCGTAAAATCAAATTATTAATATTTTTACATTTAAAAATTAGATTTTTACACATTTAACACCACACTTTAATATCTTAGATTATTTTATTTTAGAATTAAGTTTTTGTAGTGAGGTGATATAATGATAAAAAAATTAAAATATAGAAATTTTCTTCTCACGATAACAGCATCATAAAATATCTGCGGTGAAATCTAATAAAATAAAAAATATACACCGCAATATTTTTCCTTTTTCCCAATTGGCTAACTCAGGTTTAAATCGATAGAGCATGAACTAAATAAAATAATAAAATCTTATTGATTCTTGTACCTGGAAGAAAAGAACTTACTATCAAGACACTTGGACTTCCGCAACTGGACAACAGCAAGCTAAACTCTATATGTGAAACGAAAAAAAATGGATGCTTGTACACACATCTAATAAACACATAGATAAATTAAAAACACAGTCTTTATTTTTATTTATGAGAATAAAAAAAATTTAATTAAAGAAAAATAAAAGGAAAATTATTTAGAACAGAACAGTAAAGTAAAATAGGAATTTCTTCCATGAGCTTGCTCAAATGTGTTAATTAGTCGTTAATAACCTGACATAGGGCTATAACAGTTTTCCATTTGAGCAAACTGACATCAATCAATGTAATCAAATAAAAATATTTACAAATGTTAAGATAAATTTAATTTATGATAATTAAATTTTAATAAAGAAATTTAAATTGTTTTATTCGTAAGAATTTTATTATTTAAAAACCTTTAAAGTGAGAAAAATGAATTCTGAAATTATTCAGATTTTCTTTATAATTTTTATTATTGAAAAATTAAATCAAAACCTTTTATTTTGACCAACCTTGTATATAAAGTACGTCGAGATCCACTTTAATGTTATTTAAAATTGGTACAACTGCATTCAAACTGTCAGATGATTTTATAAACGTTAATACGTCGATTGTTTAAACCAATATTGGAAACAAAAATCTTCTTGAATTTATCCAATAAACAACTCGTTCACAATTCCATATAATTGTGAGATAACAAACAAATCTTCTTTAATTTTTAAAATATCCAGGTATATTATTATTACACTTTGTTAAATTTTCCTTTGTTGACATATAACATATGATTGTTACATAACTTCACTTTCTTTACAGTCGAGCGTGAGTTTTCTCAAAGCATTTTATCGACTGAAATTGTTAAGTTTTGCTGGGCTTTATATATGATTTGGCAAAACAAATGAAGATTATGTCAATTTTTCGAAACATCCGCCTCTCGAATATTTTTCATGACGTCACAAGACCAAAACAGCTGATGATAATTAATACCAATCTTAATTCTAAAAAGATAAGATTGTAGCTGGCAAAATAACGATTAAAACAATATCAGACACTTATATTCTAACATCTACCCTAACTGAGATAATTAACAAAAAACGACTGACGATGAACAAATCTCATTAGTTTATTGTTTCCAGACTTACTTTGTGGAACTCCATAATCATGAAATAAATAAAGATTAGTAAAAGTTTCACAGTTTTATTAAAATACAA